>CAWVNZ010002234.1:0-89379 GCA_963930735.1 Dioctria linearis | reverse complement strand
GCTGGCACTAGTTGCTGGACATATTGTCGTGAAATAATGTGGCAGAATGGGGAGGGAAAAGTACAATTGTATGTACCCAGGTAATAGTTCTTCATAAATATGATATCAAAAAACTATTATTTCATACTCTATTTAGGAAAGAATGTTTGTAACAAATTTAGTATCCGAATTTAAATTCAAAAAAGCCCGCCATTGGGACAATCGTTTTAAAACTGCGGTAACCACTTAACTGCACAACTTACAATTTATTACATGCACAAGACAAAATAAGAAAAGCTTTCCAGGAAGAGCCTGAAAGCTTGCACAGGTGGAAACATCATCCACTGGAAAGCTCTTGCCATGGGCTATATAAAGCACGCCAGACGGGACAAAAAAGTCAGTCTAGTCATCAAACTTGAATAGTCAGTTGAGTAGACGATTTGGGTAAGGTATACTGGTGAAATCATAAAAATTCCCGCCCCAGTAAATACTTAACACACCGTGTAAGAAATCCCCGTTTAGGTCAGCATGTAATATTCACCCCTAGATATTTTCTTGGTACGCGGTGTGATAATTCCTCGTACCAACCTGTCCTCCATGCCCGTGTTAATTTGGGTATAACGCAAATTTATCCCGCCTTATGAAGCTATGCAATTTGAAAGAAATTATGAACCTCTTTTGCTTAGTCTAGATCCGGATAGCTCGGATCCGGATTTAAATAGCTTAGATTGGGATCCGATTAGTTCGGATCCGGATTTCAGAAATCGGATAGTTTGCAGATCCGGGTATCCGGATATCCAGATATTAGAAAATCCGGATCCAATTTTCACTCTAGTTCGTACCTGCCTGGATCGAGCATGTTAAAATAAGGACAGGAATGAAGAAGGGTAAATGTAAGATTTGCTTATATCAGACATACACGCACCGAAATGAATCGAGCAAATTTTAACTTTTACGGATTACATAACCTAGAAAAATCATCTGTAAAGATTTGTTTTATACTCAAAGATGAATGAAAAAAAACTTTTGTTAAGGGAAAAAAAAAAACAAGAGAAACGTTTAAATGGATGGATGTAAAGTGGAGAAAAACAAAATCTGGCGAACTTTTAAAGTAAAGTCTTCGAAATCGAATGGAACAATTGTTCTCATGCATCCGCTGCAGCTAAATGGGCTGGTTCGAATCAAATCGGCGTAATTCTGCTTGGCAAAGGATAAATGATTAACCCATGGGGTAAAGTTGATGCAAGAGCAATACAGTGATTCCGGAGATATTGTCTTATGAGTGAAGTGAGAACCTATAGATGACTTGTCTTAAGGCTGATGTCAAATGAATCTGAATTCAGACAATCAATTTTTGTTCATCTAAACGCACTTAAATGAATTGCGTCATGTCACATGACTCAGAAGTTCTAATTCAATTCATTTGTCTGGAGAGAAAATTGTAGTGACGTCATTTTGTCTCTAATATGTAGTCTATATATAGAAAAATAGATAGATAAATTTAAACTATTCTATTTATTTGCATTACTCATAGAGTTCCGTAACGTGACTTTTATTAACTTTCTAGTTTGTGTTAGCTCGTGTAATAATATTTTGTCAAAATCGTTGATGTGAAAAGTATAAAATGAAAAAATTGTTACTGTTTTTAATGTTCTGAGGGTTTACTGCCTGTTCAAAACATATTATTAAAAGGAACTTCAGCACAAACAGTGAACCAGCTATCAGCACCGAACCAGCTATCAGCACCATCATGGCAGTTATAATTCCGTGCCTCTTATACAGTTGCCCCATTACATCACCTTGAAGCTTATTCGGTGCTGTTACTTCTACTGACATGGTTGGTTCTAATATTTGCCAAAAGCCATGTTGAAAAACTTCCTTAACAGCACCTTGAGCAGGTATATAAGAAGCTAGCTCACTGCAAGTCCCTTTTTCGGCATTTTTCTAAATCCACGTTCAACAAAATAAAATACAAAAATGCTTTATTGAAAGACCCTGCCCGAGGGCACGTCCATACATTCAAGCAAACAGCAAAGAAAAAAGAAGGTAAACAGAATTACACTTAAAGGTGATTGAGCAGGTACTTAAGTAGGTAGAAATAATACATCTGAGAGCCAAACGTGGCAATTTAAAGATATACACATAGAAATTTTTTTATTTTTGTCATTCCCTTTGTAACGCACAGAATTAATGATGGTACAGCAAAATGGATTGAACACCCAGGCATAGTAAAGGGTTTTCAAATAAGAGGTGATATTTTAATTAGCCCGCTATTTCGGTAGATGTCACTTTTGGAGCTGTCATTTTTTGACATTTGAGAAGTAGAAACTACGCCATTAATAAAAATGGAACGATACAGGATTCAACAATGCACTGAAATTATTAAAATTCACTATAAAAATGGTGAAAATGTGGCAGAGACGGTTCGTAAAACTTGAACATATTTGGGTCATCGTGAAGCACCTTGTCGGACCGCAATACAGAAATTGGTAGAAAAATTCGAGCTGTCGCGGGACAAGTTAGTGATGTGAAGAATAAAACCCGTGCACGTCGCTCAAGAACAGCCGATAATATTGCTGCTGTAGTCGAAAGTGTTGAAGAAAACCCAGGTTTGTCCATTACCTCGTCGTTCTTTGGAATTAGGCACTCCACAAACGTCATTACACCGTATTTTGCATAAAGATTTGGGTCTTAAGCCTTATAAAGTTCAGTTAACGCAAGAACTCAAGCCGGCCGATTATCGACAACATCGAGTCTTTGCTGATTGGGTCCTTGAAATGCATGAAAATGATCCGGAATTCCATCGAAAACTCATCTTGAGTGATGAGGCCCATTTCCACCTCGATGGTTTCGTCGACAAGCAAAATTGTCGCATTTGGGGCTCGGAAAACCCAAGAGTTATTGTTGAAAAGCCTCTCTATCCTCAACGTGTGACTGTTTGGTGCGGTTTATGGTCCCGCGGGGTCATTGGTCCTTTCTTTTTCGAAAATGAGGCTGGAGCAACAGTTACGTAGAATGGATTGCGTTATCGACAGAATTGGATGGTATTGATCTGGACAACGTTTACTTTCAACAAGACGGCGCTACGTGCCATACAAGCAACGAAACCATTGATCTTTTACGGGAAAAGTTTCCGGACCGTGTTATCTATCGAAGAGGTGATCATAATTGGCCACCGAGATCTTGTGACTAAACACCTTGCGACTTCTTCCTTTGGGGCCACGTGAAAGAGAAGGTCTACGCCAACAGTTATGGAAAATTTCATGAAAAGGATATGGTCGTGTAGGCGTGGTCGTGGTGGTCATTTGGCTGAAGTTATTTTCCATTATTAACGGGATACCTCCCTCTTTATAATAAAATAAAGATCCGATCATTTATCTCAAAAAATGGCATTTTTCTTTGAATATCAAAATAACACCTCTTATTGGAGAACCCTGTATTAAAAGTTATTTTGATTTTTGCATATCCGTCCGTCTGTCCGTCCGCCCGTGCGCACGATAACTTGTACGCCGACTTTAAAAAAAAAGGACAATTAAGTTCGAAAATGAGACAAATCGGGGCAACTCCTTCGTGGGGTTGCCATACAAAAGTTTCGTTTTCCACTATATTATATTTGGACACTGCCTGAGAACGCGTTAACATAAAATCTAAAATTTGGTGCATATGGTGTTTTCATAGTAATATCAAATACAATTTCAAAATTAGAATAAATCGAGCAACCCCTTCTTGGTGTTGCCATATAAAAATTTCTGTCCTAGACATTTTTATTGTACTAAAAACTTCTTCAGAATATGAAATCCTATAAAATTGGTTATAATCATTTTTTCTGTCCGACGAACCGTTCTAGAAAGATATGCGAAAAACCCTTGCAAAAATCAAAATTGCTCAAATGGATGACCATTCGAAATTTCATACGGGCGCATTCATCTAGGTTATAATAAGAATTGGTCTTAGACCAATTCTAGCTTTTTTACTTGTTTTTTACAAGAAATTTACCATACACCAGGTACAAAATGCTTGGAAACATTTCCATCTGAAAATTATAGCAGTGTATTTTGTTGTAGTGGTAACGGTTCCATTATTCCTGTAATGCTAGCAAATTGACCAGATCTTCCAGATTGATTTTTATGAACATAGTCAAACGAGCACAGTGCTACTAATGTCTCTCTATATGTCACTTTTCGTTTACCTAAAATTACTGAACATCCGTATTCTCGTTCCATTCGTTGAGCACAAAATTTCAATTGCAATTGCAATTCACCTGATATATATGTATATACTTATATGTAACTATTTAGCAACATCATGTTATGATAATAAACTATTTATATAAATCTTATCCATACCTGATACATTAGTTTCTTTATTATTCGTATGCTATTGCTTTTGCAAAATTTCCACGATCTTCCGAATAACTTGCTTTGATAGACATCGATACGACAGGATGTGACAAAAATTGATTTCATAGATAGACAGATTTTTTGACTTATTACAAATGTGTCACCACTGGCACAATTTACACCCCAACAAAGCAAATCGCCTGATAAACATAATTTACGTCTTCTATTTGATTTGAACGAAGTCGAACTAACCGCGATAATCGGTATAAAAAACTTATTTTTGTTTCTGTTTACATTTTTAGTTTACCTTATAGAAATTAACTTTATACAAAATCATCTAAGATATTCAAAACTTTAATTTTATACACAATTTCAGTAATTTATTGTCAAATCTATTAAGATATGAGAGATTTTCTTACTTTTGTATAGATTACACATAGTGACGTCACAGCGCATCAGTTGCAATGTGTCAAAAATTTAGCATTCTGTGTACCGTGCCTAAATCAAAATCCAGACCAGACAGAAATATTGCTCAGCATGAGTATTAAGAGTGCCAATGCGTCATCTTTTTTATCAAATTTCCTCTGGTGAAACCTTTTTGGATATTAATATTGAGCACTCGCACAAATAAAACTGTAAATGTTTAGATTTTGAGCAAATTCCCATAATGGAAAGTCACTTAATTAGTTGCTTAGTCGAGTCTCAACAAGTTAAGTTCGTCTGGATTTTTTGTTTATAAGGGGCCACTATACAAAATAGACCGAAAAGTTACTTAAGATAATTTTATAATAATTGCGCCTCAACACTTCAATACGCCACTTAAAAATGGAGGTAAGTATGCCGTGTCTGAAATTTTGGGTAGTTACCAGATGAATTCAATTTCTACTAATGTGTGCAGTACTCAGTAGTGTTTCTGTTTGGTATATTTAAAAACAACAAAATTTATTAAAATCGCTTTTATTTTGTTTAATAAACGTTTGATTTTCATTTTTCCATTTTGAATTTTTCATGCAACCATCGTTCTGCGTCTGTTTGATTTAAGAAGTACGGAAATACAATATTCATACGACTGACTGCGCACATTTACATACACAAGAATCATACATACATAGTTTTAGTTTAAAAGTTACAAAGTTAGCGGAGTAGCAAAAGTTTTTTAACTTTCCTCGTATATTTTCTTTTCTCTCAATGCAAGTTGCAGGAATATTTTGTATTTTGATATTTATGGTCATCTCTCTGCCGAGATTGAATTTCGTTTCATGTGGAAAAATATCTGAGTCAATTTGAATTTTCTCTACAAACTAGTGTAAATATTAAAATGAAAAGTACAACAATTTTAGTTTTCCTTGATATCTTAATTTACCTGCATTTGAACTCCATAAAACTCATATACAGAAGCGCCACCGTAACTTGCCTGAGAAGAGGAATTTCTCCATCGAAGTTTAGATTTTTTCTATTTAAATAAATTTTTGCATTTTCTGCGTGTAGTTTTTCATTTTCATAATAAAATTTAGTAATGTGAACATTTAAACGACAGTTTCAAACATTTATACTTTGACATTGATAGAACTCTTAGTATTTTAAAGTATTTTTTTTTTATATTTTCATGTATTTAAATGTTTTAAAATTATAAGTAAATTGAAAAAAAAAAGACTGTAAGTTTGTCATCTACTGAGAATTTAATGGGAAAATATTAAGTGAATGTGATAAACCTAGCTGGTTGAACTATATCTGGTAGCTTTATGGGAAGGACGAGAATAAAGAACACTGCATTTTTAAGATGTTGAATATATTATAGAAAAACTCAATTTTGTTACCATAGAAAATAACATTAAAACCAGCTAAGTAGACCTCCTCCAAACTTTAAAGAAAATAAACTAACGAGCTCGTTTTGGTGTATGAAAACCTCTACATATGGCTAGTATTTTTGCTTAAAAATAAGCTAGAAGAAGGATTATCTTAGCAGAGGAATTTGCTAGTAAGTTTCTTGTTGCTGCTCTTCACAGCTTACACCACACTATTAAAACCAGAACTAACGACATATTTTATATTAATATTAAAAGCACGATTTGTGCTATAACTTGTATAAACTTGAAAATTTTAATTATCAGAGTATGAAACCAAAGTTGTCAAGAAGTGAAATGATCAGTTATGACACACTTGAATGGAATTTAAGTCTTGGTTGATAATTACAATCATGGAGAAATATGGATGGAAAGTCTTGCAATTTGTTCTTTGAGTTGGATGAAAATTTATCCCGTCTTTCCCGTTTTAGGGATCTCTTTAAAAGTCCCACTAGTCCAAAGTCGACGATAATCTACAGACTTGCTAATTTGGCATGGTTCACTGAAGAAACAGGCATTGAGATGGTGCTGCATCATAGTTAAGCATGAATGAGCTTCATTCGTAATCCCGGAAGCATTAATGTTTGTTCAGTGAGAAGTTTCCTTTTTTATTTTAGGATGGTATGTCGGTGGATTGGTAGATTTTCGGTATTTTGAAAATTAGCGAAATTAGGAAATTGAGACTAAGCTCTGCAGAGGGCTGCTCCTAGTTTTAGCTTGACACCATTGTTTTCTATGTATTATGTGAATGAGGGAGCTCTGTGAAATTTTATATCAATTTATTTTGGGTGATTATTGGACGAAAATTGACATTTATTGACCTTTGGTTCTAATACTACATTTTACTGTTCAAATGGAACATGCAGATTCAGATTTTCCTGGATTAATTGGTATATTCCGAAATACTAAATAATTTTTGAAGGCCTTATGATCTTCGGCTTTTTCTGTGCTCCATACAGCCAGATCATCGGTGTATTGACAATTTTTGGTAAGCATTTCTGGCATATATTGTATGTACGCTAAAACGGCAGCATACTTTTAAAACCTTCTTCAATGTATGTTTATATGTCTCAAATCTAGTCTGCTATGCTGCTATGATAGCTGAAAATCCTTATTTGGTAGCCTGGAGTACATAAGACCCCATACTATGTTATAAATATTTTATAAATAATTTCTTTCGGTGGATCATTGAACTCTGATAAATTATCATTTACTAAAACAGTTCGACCAAGTTAACTTTGATTGATCACATAATTCTCTGTTGCCAATAAAACGTCGAAGTTTCTTCAAATGTTGGAAAGGTCTATGAGACATATTAATTTGTTCAAGTTTTTGGTTCTCTATAAATTCCATATATATGTATATCATTCCTAAGTTGAAAAATAATTTCAGTATATTGAAGGATGTATGTATACAATACATACAATAAATAGAGCAATTAATATTATAGGACTATAAGGCAATGTCGATAAGAGAGCCTTCCAAATCATTGCTGATGCTGCGTTAACTTCACATTTCATTTCACTTCATTTCACATTACATACATGGCACACTGCATTCATCCGCTTTATCCTTCAAAATACTTTTGAATTTATATAGCCAATTTCCGAGATATTTTTTATACCGATTTCTGTAGGTACTATATATCTCTCTTCCTCATGTTTACAAAATTCAAGAGCTACAAACATTGACACCGGTCCTTTTCCTTTTCTGACTTTATTAGAATAATGAAATAAATATTGTTGTTCTAACATTTCCTTTGGTAACGGTGTAATAAAACAATATCGAAATAATTTGATCTTTTGCTATCAGCCCTGTACAAAAACATGATCCTCGATGGTTTTGAGGATGACGGGGTCGCGAGAAAAATTATCATTTTGTCTTTTGTTATAAGAAACTACCATTTTCAAAGTGTGCAGCTTTTACAAGCAGGTATAATTCCAGAAAGGTAACACTTATGTAAAATACGAGTATATGAATGCAGTTACAATTCACTTAATATTTTCCAAAATATTGTGACTTCAGTCTCAGTTAAAATATTCGTAATATAATTGCTGCTTCAAGTTTTTATTCATTTTTAGTTATTTTTACGAATAGTAAAATTAGCTCATATCTTACTATGACAATTAGAAATTAAAATTAAAAAATAAAAAGTATTTTTCTTTCTGTAATAAATAAAGCTATCTCTTTTGTTTTTATTAATTAACACCCTGTTTAGCTCCAAAGTAATTTCGATAATTTTTACTCTATCGAATTTTAACGCGTACTCTTTCGAGGTAGAAAATGAACATTGTTAGTTTTGATTAACAATTTGAGTAAATTTTTTTCAGTAGAGAAGAGAATAGTGGAAACGAAGAAGAGATTTTTTCACAAAATTTTGATTTATTTCGCAGAATTACGCATTTGAATTTTGCATTTCCTGGGTAAACGTGTCAGTGTACATAGACCAGTTTCAGATCGTTTAGAGTGCAGAGTCGTTTTGCTTCAACTTAAACTTTTTTTTTACAGAGTTTATGTTGATATTTAATTGATTTTATGCAGTAAGCTCTAGCTCTGTACAGAAACTCTCTATTCAGACGAACTACCGAGTAGTATCAGAATCGTTTCGTACAACCACCATGACGTAAGCAGAGATATAAAATTTTGCACCTGAATCATAAAGGGCGTACAACAGAGCACTAAAAGTGCTAGTAGATCTACTGAAGTTAAATACGAAAGTGATTTAATAGCTAAACCAGAAATCCAGACGGGGATCATATTGCATAATGGGAGACGATGGTTTCTATTGTATCTGTCAGATGATAGATCATATATGTATTAAGAACAGGATTCATCGTGAGAAAGAAGGCATAGTATTTAGTTATAAGTTTTATACAAAAAAATGATTTTTATGAAATCCTAGATAGTTTATACGAAAACTGCCCAGGTAATGATAAAAAGATAATGATGGTTGATATGATTACTAAATTATTAAGGGACCATGCTATCGTCGGAAAATTTAGTTTAAACAACTAGGAAGTTTGCAGCATCGAATAACATGATCGTAGACTTCGCGAAATACAATCATAAGCCCGTTCTCAAAATCATATGAACGTGTCCAGATGGTGCCAACGAACAATCGCATTTATCGTATTTATTGATTGCTGGAAGTTATTTATCCAATCTAATTGACGTGAATACTTAACGAAATCTATTTTGGTCGCAGGCAGCAAAACTATGTATTTCCAGGAAGAAACAAGTAAAAAAGTTTGAACTGGTCTTAGACCAATTCTGAAGATATCCTAGAAGATGAATGCCTCGTATGGGCACCACTCTGTGCAAGTTTGATTGTTGAAATTTTCGCATATATTTCTAGAACGGTTCGTCGGATAGTAAAATTTATTATGACCAATTTCATAGAATTTTATATTCTGAAGAACTTTTCTGTACAATAAAAACGTCTAGGACTAATGGTTTCCACAGCACAGTATACCTACATTAAAGAAACCCAATTTTGTATGGCAACACCAAGAAGGGGTTACCGTATTTAGGCCATTTTTGAAATTATAGTGAGAAATGAACAGACTAGTAAGTTGATCGAACGCAACGCGTTTGTAGTCCGTAAAGTTGACGGACGAACTCAGTCCAGTCCGTAAGCTCTACTGACTATTGTAATCGCCAGATTAGTACATATACCCAATGGATTTCATTTAGGCTATGAAAAAGTAAGATTACACCCAAGAAATAATTATTCTTACAAAATTAGGCATTCGAAGTAAAAAAGCTAAGACCAATTCTTATGATACCCGTATGAAATTTCGTGAACAATTTTGATTTTTGCAGTGGTTGTTCGCATATATTTCTAAGAACGGTTCGTCGGACAGAAAAAAGATTATAAACATTTTTATAGAATTTCGTATTCTGAAACTTTTTAGTGCAATAAAAATGTATAAGACTGATCGCTTGCCCGGTATCCGCAAAAAACCAAAATTTTTATATGGCAACACAAAGAAGGGGTTGCCCGATTTATTTGCTATTAGTATGAAACCACCATGTACCAAATTTCAGCCATCTATGTCAACGCGTTCTCAGTGGAAAACGAAATTTTTGTATGGCAACCCCACGAAGGAGTTACCCGATTTGTCTCATTTTCGAATTTAATATTACTTTTTTTTTAAAGTCCGTGTATAAAATTTCAGTTCTCTAATTATACGCGCTTCTGAGCGCACAGACAGACAGACGGACGGACGAACGGACAGACGGACATGCAAAGATCAAAATAACTTTTAATATTATTCGTGGTTGTCCAAACCATTTTGCTCTACCATCATTATTTCTGTGCATTACAAACGGAATGAAAATCTTAGTATACCCTATAGTTTTTATCTTGGGTATAAAAACATTACATCAACAGATCAAATAATTCAGATTATGGTGAGTGTTTTCAGCGATTCTGAATTTTAACTAAACTTTAAATCACCCAAATCTTTCTTATATCCCGAATCGATTCGAGCTTGATTTTGAAATTAAAATGTGGTTGAATTTACCCTGATTTACTCTAATCATTATAAAATGAATTGATTTCATAATGTTTGTATTTTTCGCGCCGTTTATAGTCATTCATACACACATCCCATTTAGATTGCAACGTATCTTTTACGCGTTGAGGTAGAATGAAACTTCAATTTTGTTAATGTATATAAATGAAAGTTTGTGGTATGATTTATGATTTAAAGCTTGGACCTATCTATGATCCCTGACGGCCAGCGGCTATGTACGAACGAACACTGACATGTTCCTCTAATTCGGAAATACAACATTCAGGCGCCTAAATCTCGCACTTTGATGTTTCGACACAAATGGCTGCTATAGTCAAAATTCTGCAAGAATTGCACTTAAAAATAATTAAAAACAAAATGCATTTTTGATACAAATGCTGGGTATAAAAATATTCTCAAACAAATGAGAATTGCTCTTACCTCCGAAAATTCATAATATGCCTATTGTCAAAATGGTGTTCTTCTCTACATTATTTCGAACAATTTACATTTTTGACATAAGTCATCCATCACGAAAAACCCACAAAATTAGTTTTTACCTCAAAATGCCCTAAAATATATTTCTGTATAATTTACATACATACATACCTACATATATGTTTCTCGCCTATGTCCGTAGTGGAATATTTACATAAATCACCTTCGTATTCACTACTAAATATAATTTTCCAATTATACATATATGTACCTTTTGTTAACAAAAATAAATATCAAAAATTTACAACTATTACATAACTAACAATATTACAAGAGTGTAACAATATAAAGTCCTTGGGTCCAGTGTTTTCACTCGTTTGTTTCTTACCGAATGAATTAATTCGAATAATTATAATTATTACGTTTTAGTTCAGTCATTTAGCTGCGCGCGTCCTTTTTAGTTTTTTTATGTTCATATTTTTTTGTAATTAGTTTTTTTTTATTCTTTAATAGAAACAAATGAGTTTTAGGAAACATTCTTTTCGGCTTTTTTATATATATTTTCCAAGATCTTCGTGAAAGTCCTGTAGGTATGCTATCAGCTGAGGAAATGGTGGACGTTGTTTGGGATCTGCAAGCCAACAACATGACATAACGGTGTAGCTGAAATGATAGTTTTAAGAGTAATATTGAAATTAATTGATACTAATTCAGTTATTAATAATTAATAATTGTTAGTATTAAAATTAAATTATTTTATTGCAAGTCGTCCCCATACCATGATCTCATTATATATAAGTTCAGGCTGTTTTTCATAAGAGTGAAAATTATACTTTGTGGACTATAGCAAGAAAAACAGTAAGAAATTGTTACATTCAGTGCTCTCAAAAACTAAATGAGTTAAGATTTCAAAATTTGTTTGTGAAGGTTCTATTAAATCAAAATTCACACCCAATTAATAGAAATGCACATTAGACTATGCTGACAATTGTAAGACATTCATAACAGAAAAACGTCAATTGATGCAATTGGGTAGGTTCGTAAAAAAATATGAGAGACAAATAATCATCGAAAGGTTAAGGGATTTCGTAAGTTATACCCTCGATACATGACAGTTGGCCATTGATTCAATTACGGAATAGTTACCAATGATCATACCTTGGTAAGGCAAGCAGAGATATCTTGCCGATAATTCGATTTCACAGATCCCAATGCGCGAAAAAATTTGTACAAGTTGCAGGCATTGAAACCGGTTTCTGCATTGAAAAAGGAGCATGCTATACAATTCTCTCTTTTCTATACATAAATCCAATCAGCTGATTGCTGTCAAACTTTCCCAGAATTGGAAATCATTCCAAAAAATGTAATATCCTTCAACGTATGTATGAGCTTCTGATTGCATCATTCAAATCAATGACGAAACTATGATGAAAAGAATGATCATAACTTCAATTATGTAGAGACACACGATGTGAGCAATGATCATTCTTGCTTCAATTATCATTCTTTAGCGTCGAGTGTCTAGGGTATTACTAAGTGCAATATACCACTTATTTAGGCATTATAACGAAAAGGACATTATTGAAAATATTCGTTTTCTTATCGAATTTTCAAAATGTTTACTATATGTTACGTGGTACATGCTCTTCAGTATTTCTTCTTTGGGAATTCGTTTTTTGAATTTGTTTTGGAATTTTCTTTTCGGGATTTTATCCTCAGAGGTTTTTTTTCAGGTTTTTTTTTTTTATTTTATTTTTCAGAATTTCCATCCAGACTCGAATCCCAACCACATGTTAATCTATAAACAAGGAGTTAAAAACTGTTATGCTTGTTGTATTGTGATTATTGTGCATAAATAAACTGAACTGATGGAACATTCTATGGCACCAAAACAAATGCTGAGTTTAGATTTAGAATGGAGATTAATGAAGATCATTGTATTTTTCAAGGATTATTATCAAAACGGTTTGTTTTGCTCTTCTGTGGCAAAGCAATTAAAGAAACAACAAATGCTCCGAATTCAAAGAAAGGGTTTGAATCATCGAGGAAAACTAAGAATATTACTTTTGAATGCAAAATCAAAATTAAATGCCAACAGGTGGAATGACGAACAGAGTATAGGCCTTCATTTTGATTATCCCAACATTTTTATTATTAGTTTATTATTTTATATATTTATTATATTTAACTGATAATAATGATATCTATGTGTTTTAATTTTGACATCTGAACTTTATTGTTATTATCATCCGCCGAATTTTTCGCTCTCATATCTTGGACTCGAATAAAGTTATGTATTAGAAATCGTCTATGCTTTAAATAAGTTCTGTTCATGTTAGGTACCTTTACATAAGTTTTCAATTTTCATAGTTTTACTAACAAGAAGAAATATTTAGAAAACGAAGTGGCAACTACACAATTTTTACACGGAATGGACTTTTCTTCTATACTTTTCAACCAAATAAATTAAAAACATCATAACATGACCAAAAACAGCGCCACACTAACCCTCTTTCGCCAATGTCTAAAAATAACTCAAAATTGCTTACTCTAATGGAAAATGTCAATGTTTATGCCACTCACAATTCATCTGGACAGTTAATGGGCTGCCCCAATCGATATCCGTCTCTTAAATACGCGCCCAACTCGAAGGCGTCAACTTCAACGAACGGTGTGGCAGAGAGTGTTGCCAGTTCCCAGAATAGGACCCCTAAGCTCCAAATATCACTTGTAGCGGAGTAGTATTTTTTCTGCAGGGTTTCCAAGGCCATCCACTTAATGGGGCGATTCTCGTTATCGCCCAGGCAGTGATAGTCATCTGGAAACAAGTCGCGTGACAAGGCGCTGTCACATATTTTCACATTGGAGTCCTCGTCCAAGCTACAAAACGGAAACAAGCTCTCGTCAAGGACTCTCTTAGCTAAATTGTCATAAAAAGCATTTTCACTTACAAGCAATTTCTTGTAGCAATGTCCTTGTGGATTATTCCTAACGAGTGTAAATGTGCCAACCCCTTTGTCACATGCAGTCCGAACTCCACTAGCTGCCGGGTGCTGAGTGGAGAGCTTGTCTCCCTTGACTTCTGTAGGAATCTAAAAACGGATATGAAAATTTTAATAGAATATGCGGTGGATAAGAATTGAAATTTCTGATTACATTTTTAAATTACCCTTTAACGGATTAGGATATGCTATTTCAGGAGGTCCTGGTAGTTCTGTGTTGGCCACCACGGGGGCTAGAATATTTTTGTGACTAACACCAATTAGGGTTGACACATCTGACAATAAATATGCAACTTGGGTCAGAGACGCTCCATCCACGACGGTCTTGATAAGCACTTCACATGATTCGCCAAGTCGACCAACATAAATGCGGCCGTAAGTACCTTCTCGCAGAAGATGCAGGCAGCTTAGAGCACTAGACTGAACAATTGGAATCCTGCGAAGCTTCTCTTTGGGATCTCCTGAGTTGGTATGATGGCTTTTGGGAGTTGACATGCTGTAAACCTGAAATTTAACCAATAATATCAGTAAGCCCCTTCTAGTTTTCTAATATTCTCGCATGAGAAACCTATTGTACAATATTTCCCGCAATAATAAAAATGTGTAGCCATAAAAGAAAGGATAAATCACATCGAAAAGACCCATCTGTTACGTTCTCATACTTCCAAGCACCCTGGAGCAAACCAAAGCATGTGCGATAAGGACACCTTTTGATATCTAAGAAGGATGTGGTGGGGTAAGGTTATGAATTGTATATTGTATACGCAATGAATTATCACTTTCCTCCCCAAAATTTTATGTTTTCTCCAGTGCCATGATGCAATTGGATCTCCTCGAAACTATTTGGGCAGAAGAAAGCACGGAAACCTAACTTTTAGTAGCTCCTGAACAAAATACGAAACTCTTCCCTCGTGAGCGCACATGAAAAGGAAGCAGGCCTGAGGGCGAATGCGGGGGCATTATTACTGCTACAGTGGTAATGTGTACACAACTCCCTCCGGCCCCTTTTGTGCGGTGGTACCTAACAACCGTTTGCTGTCTTGCTTTGAATGTACTTTCATGAAGGGATGATTGTTTTTTGTTCTGGAAAGGAGGTGGGGTACAGGGCACAACCACCGTAAGCATTAGGTAAATTAATTTAACGAGGGCTGAAACTTTCCAATGATAAAAGAGTTTGTATCTGTCCCCGGTGGCAGTTTTTGTAGAACACGAGGACACAATGAGCGCCCGTCGTACGTTCTTTCTCCATCCAGGAAAGGTGGAATGAGGCGAAAACCTCTCTTAATGTGACACAATTCCCAAAGGTGAAGTAAAAGTGTCGACTTACGTCGTTATGAAAGTTTTTTCCGGTTAGTTTTAGGGCTTTCTGTTCTTGGGCTCCTCTTGTTTTGAGGTCTGGGGAATATGGTGGTTGTGTAGTTCGACGGTAGTTATTCAGCGCTAGTGAAAGTAGTTTTCAAAGGCTGCTCCAAGTGTTGCTCGTCCTTGGAAACAGTAATGGAATCAAGATAACGTAATGAATCACTTATTAGTGAAAGAGGGATTAGGAAGTCAGCAAGCACAAATAATAGGAAGGGCATGCTTTACCTAGAGCAGATAGTGCTAATGTAAAATCTGGATCAAATTTCTTCTTTTGATTTAGGTTGCGATAGGTGCTCTTGTACGTGTGGTGATAGCTATCATATTTCGTGCTGTAATGGGGCAATTTTCATGAAAACGGAAGAACGCGAAGGTGACCTTTACTAGAGATATCAGATGGCTGCTAGGTTGCGATAATAAAGTATATAAGCACTCAAAATTCATTCACACTCTGGATGTATACCTTACTCGTGGGATTGTTGAACTCACAAGTTTGTTTATGGGCAAGACTACCCCACATGATGTAAACATGGATTATTCTTCATGGACTATAACAGAGGGGTCGTAATAAACTGGTTAGGACAAATTAATTGAAACTTACCAAATTTTCTTAGAGATTATTTAAAATGAAACCATATAAATCATTGATCCTTTTAAAGTAATAGGGAAACAATTTCAACCAAGAAACTGGGCATGAAGTCTGTTTTTGACATGAAAACTCTACATCCAAATATGCAGCGTTGTATCTTTTAGGTATTAGTTATGACTATCGCCTTGGTGGAAAAAAGCTAATCTGGAGTTTAAAAGGAGCATAAGATTGTTATAAGCTAAACATGATTGACGATTGATGTAGCAAGGGGAAATCGGTCAGATGAATAGTTCCTAATGGAATTTTACTAAAAATATGTGCTAAAAAATCCAAAGTTGAATGTTGTTGGCCAGTGGTGAACAACGAGTGCGTTTCTTTAACGTTCTTGATAGGCCTAACGTAATACAGCGTAAGAACTATATAGAGAAAACACCAAACCTCTAACAATTTACACTCCTCAAAGATCGGTAGGTACTAGAAAGGAAATAGGAGTGCTTTTAAGCTCTTGACCAATAAGATGTAGGATTTTCATATATGACATGAAAACAGATCCAAGAGTATCAAAAGAAATTCCCATAGCAATACTAAAAAGTTCATGATGCACCTAAAATATACCAGGAGATTGGATAGACCAACTTAAGAAGGAAGACCTGTGATGAACATGCTTTCTTGCCTGATTCTGGAGAGAATTAAAACATCAGTAGACCGTATAAGAACAGCAAACTGTATTAATTACATAATCACCTTGTGCAATATCGTGGAGCAATGCATATAATATCGGTCTGCATTTACCTAGCTAGTGACTCTGCTTAAAAAATAGAGTATAGTAAACGGACGTAGAACCGCTCCAAAGATAATCGAATTGATCATTACATCAATTCGTAGTGTACAGTTCTTCATAATACAACAAATTTCTAAAAATATTTTTATTATTATTGACGAATGAAAAGCTTCTATTAGCTCTATAGAATAATTATCGTATTGATGGTACAAAATCAACAAAGCAAGAATTGTCTTTCCTCAGATACGCCGGATATGGAATTCTAATGAATTCCCATTAAGAAAAAAAAAACTTGAATGTGAAATGAGTTGTACAACGCCTGCTACAAGTATTTGCAAACAGGTGCTTGTGTCGCATACTAAATATTCAATGCAAAGGATGGGTATGAAAAAAAGAATTGTTGGAATTGTTGACATCTTTTGACTAGGACAAGATCGCTAATTAAGTAAAAGTGCAATTGGAATAGATACATACTCCGATGCGATAATGAAGATACCTCTAAGTATAGATTCTGGAATGGAGCACGTCGATCAGGAACACCAAACAAAACTTGTAGGTGAATAATTTAGAAAGAAACCCCAGGACCTGAGAAGTCATGGAGTGAGCTAAGGGTAGTAGCATTAGAAATCCATTAGAAACATAATTTTATATTGGATTATATATTTGTACTGGATTTTTGGGGTGCACGTCAAACCTAAATAAGCCTTTTCATTTTTAACTTTTTTAGATTTGGCAGGAATTTCTAAGACGATTTAAACTGCACTTTTTTTCATTATTCGTACCCAATCCTCTTGTGTTGGGAAATATGAAGGTATGAGTTTTACGTATTTACCTTAGTACAGTTGTGCGAAATTAAATAATTTGGGCTAAATAAAATAATTTGTCCAAACAATAGTGTGAGCTGTCATAGGCTTATGCAATTATGCATTCGCCTATTGTAGGTGTGGAAACAAGTTAAGTATCAACAAATAGCAAGTTTCCAAACCTCCGATTTTTCACAAAATTTTAAAAGAATACGAACTTTATAAAAAAACCTACCGACACTACATATAACAACTTCACGTAAATAGTTTGATTCTCCTCGAAAAAGAAAAATAGCAGCACTTCAATTTTTTTATGTCTTTAAACTTTCCTTACCTGTGTAAGTTGAGACGATGCATAATACGAAATCCTAGAGGGACACACTGACTCCGGTTTCGCATAGATGGTTTCAGCGATTTGATCTCCTGTGGGTAGCAAAGCCGTCGCATACGGTGATGGAGTTGGGGACCCCCTGAACCCTGAAAATGGAAGAAATATCAATCACATCAGCACGAAATAGCTTAAATATTGAATTCCTTACAGGACTTCTTTGACTCCGTTAGGGGAAACTTGTTTAGACTAGCTATCGTCGCATAGGATCCGCTATTGACACTCGGAGGCCGACCAAGAGGATCCAGTCGTATGAACACATTCTGATGACTTCCGTACGCTGCCGTCGTAAAACTCGTACTGTAACAGACATTGAGATTCCAATTTTAAGGGCGTCATGACTCTTGAGGCATGTACACAAATCCTACCCTAGATAGGAGCTGAAAGATTCAACGCCAGAAACGAAATACCCGACATAAACACACCTGTCACACCGGCGAAGGAATTTAAATCGGAATTTTTCTCACATTATTAAGCAGGAGGAAATACAGATGAGTGGAGACGGGAGACAACCCAAAACATATATGTACTTGCCATTGTCAACTGTATATAAATAGACGTTCCGTAGCAGGACTGGTAAAAGAATCACCATCGGAGCGCCACATGTGAGGATGTTGGGCGAAATAATTTCACGAATTTTATTTGAATTTTAAATTTCCGTTCACGTAGCGGTACAAAATGAGGGAAAAATCAACAAAACATATTTTCTACTCCAAATATCCAGGAATATTCTCACAGGGTGAATCGAACTTTTGGTGAAACAGCGTGGACTCATATGAGGAATAGGTAAACGTAACAGCACTGTTCTGGCATCGAAATCTTGTTTGCCGTCCTCCTTATGTTTTTCATATGCTTTTCGGGCTTGGGGATTCTATTTTGGGGAGAGCCGGTAGAGGGTTTATTGGGAATGGAATTGTCGCAGACACGGTGCTAGACAGGATTTTTAATGCATGCACTTACTGAAGCGAATCCTGGCGAATTTGTTTCCTGGCTCTGGCGTACATGGCACTTGCAATCAATCCCACGACCAGGACCAAGCCCATGGCACATGCTGCGGCTCCTAATAGTGCTGGACCTTGTGATGGGGCCTGGGCTGGAGCAGGTGATTGATTTGGGGTTGGATACTCTCCTACGATGGGATCAAAGAAATACGTGAATTAAAGGCACACTTTAACGATAGATTAACTAATTTCCGGATAAGAACCTTTAATGCATATTTTGTTGCGCTTAAATGCTAATTTCGTGTCGTTTGCCCGAGGTGGACCCTTTACGTAAATGTGAATCTCCACTGGCACTTGTTCTGAAGCATTTCCAGTACACAGTAGGTGCACTGTAAAAGTCTCTACTGTTTGAGGAACATAGCCTTTGGGTGGTATACTCAATTCTGGTGCATTTAAGGCCTCCTGGTCTACTTCATACTGAATGGAGATCACATATGGAAGCTGAAAATAGAGTTAACTGAATCACGTTCGTTTTGTAGGTTTGCATTTTTCCTTACTGGATATGTCGTTAAGCTCTGCCAGGAGAACTCCAGATTGGACACATTACTGGGTACAGGCACTGTAAATTGCATTGCATATGTATTAATGGCACCTTCATGCACGTAGAACAAATCTGCAGCTAGTCCTGTAAAATAGAAAGAAAAATTTTAAGACAGATTAGTCTGGATGTTTGAGAGCTTAGGATAATGGCTTTAAGTAAACTGTTTAATGTGATTACATATAGTAGAGAGATTTACAAAGATTTTGTGAAGTCAGTATTTCATTTTTTAGTGCTACACGTAATATACAAAGTTGACGATTGTGTCGTAATAACATGGGTAGAGAAATTCCCAAAACCAACAAAAATAATTTGTAAAATTTCAATAAAAGGCGATGCAAAAATTCAGAAAAGGAATCCGTTAACAGACGACCTAATCGTTTTCCTCAAATCATGCAGGATGGCATAGTTGGAATCTCTTCAACCGGAATCGTGGAAGAATTCCTTTAGGCAAACATTTTGGAACACCTGAAAATTCGTTTATTACCAAAGATATAAAACTCCGAGGAACGATATCAAAAACTGTAAGAAGAACAAATGACGGCTTTTTGTTAAAGAAAACCAGGAAATTTAGGAGCTTGTATGTCATAATGGCGAGCTTCTAAATGTTTTTTCATCGGTGAGCTCTGCGTTGAAGCTCGGAATAGTTCAGATGCAGCAGAAATACTTTGTTTTTAACAACACTTAAATGACAATCACTAAATCTATCCTAAGTCTCTTTATCAGTTCATCCTGTTTGGTAGATCCATGTTGATGGCGTCAACTGTCAGCCAAGAGCGTCTATATAACACTTCCACTTGATCGCGAGCCTTATCTTTATCAAGCTAAAATGCAATTTTCGTTCCTAAGGTGCCTATTTTTTATTTCTTATACCTTAGTTATCTTCCTTTGTACATTGGTGCATGAGGTAGACCTCCTCTACTTCCTTTCAAAAGCCATTCCTCTTTAAGAATGCTAAATATTTAAAAGCTCTAATCGGCTCCCTTGACTGTATGTCCTTGCAGATTGGATTTATCACCATCGCATTCAATTAAAGTGTCTTTTCAAACAACGTACGTACGTTGCAAATTGTAGCAGAGAAAATTAAATATTCCATCGCTCTGGAGAAATGAACTCTTCTTAAGCCCATTCATGTTGAAGTTTCCTCGTGTTTCTACTTCGAAAATTTGAAATCCTATTATTGAACATGAGAAAGCACCCAAGATTTTTCTGGAAAATTTCCGGGAATTTTTCTCTCTTAAGCTAGTTGTGAACGCGTCCGTCGGGGTGTAAATTATTTTCATAGAAGTAAGGAAAAGGGGATGAAAATTCTTGGTGTACCTAAGCTGGCGGAAAGTTTTTTCTAATTTCGAGAGACTTTATCACCTGTGAAAAGAAATGGTATATTCTACAAGTGGCAGGTTTTTTTAAAAGGTTGGATTTTCTTTGATGTAGACTATATAAGTTTTTTGAGTTTGTTAGTGGGATGTGGACATATCAAAAGGCTTACTTCTCTCTCGTAAAGAGTTTTCACCGCACCCTGTACCCCGGTGATATAATAGAATTAATATAGCACATACATAATGTAATGTTTATCGTTGCCGACGCGAAGGCGTTGCTTAATACACATATCCGACTGATTGTAGATAACCTTTAGCTACTAAATGTTTATTCCGAATAACTTGCATTTACAGGATGGTTCTGTATAGTATGTGCGTGGGACAAGAACTTTGTGTATGCGATAGGTCATTTTAAAGTGAAGGAGTGAAAGTAGAAATGAAAAGAAAAATACTAAGTAAAATTCCAAAATTTCGACCGTATTGAGGAATAACTTTGAAGAGGAGCAGATCAGTTGCAAAATGCATCATTAGAAAGCTCCAAATTTTATATAATGAACAATTAATTTTAAGTCATTATCATAGGCTCTATTGGTCAGGAGATATAGTGTGATGCATAAAATGTGAAGTTTTTTGTTCTTCTCTTCTTTAACGCCTTAGACCTGAAATGTTATGCTTAACCCATTGCACTCCGTTGTCGCCGCAACTGCGACATGTAAAAGAAACATTATTTCTTTTTTTTTAAATATAAATATTTTTCCACCATTTCCTGTATGTATGTTCGCCTCGATGACGTACATCTTTTGGTGGTGTCGGTTTTTTGGAGGGGGTGGCTCGCATCCGGCGGGGCAGGAGGGCAAAGTTTCGAATTCTTTTGCTTATAACTTCTTATAAAAAACGCGTACAGAGCTCGTTGAGGGCTTAAATGAAAGCTACCGTCGGGGGCTATGAGTGGTCGCTGGTGGGCGAGGGGGCGGAATGGAAGAAGCCCAAATCTCAATTATTCATCCCACTCATGTATGAAATAAATTGCAGGGGTAAGCTCCGAAAATACCCATTCGGTTGACTTGGTTTCAAAGTGGTTTTTAGATAACTAGACAACTAGGGTACTATGTTCTTCGATTGTTGGGAGAGGATGGTGGGGGTATTTAGTTTTTCGCTTATAACTCAGCCATTTCACCTCGGACCATAAGGATGTGGAACTCAAACTTCATATAAAAAACATATTCACATTTGTACTAGATTTTCCGAAAACGTACTAGAATAATTTTGTACCCTGCAGGGAGCCCAGTATACTTTCTAAACTTTCTTTAAAACCGTTATAATTCTCTGTTTTCACTTCTCTTTCGATATCCATACACACTTTTTTAGTATGTAACTTTCGTTTTTAAAAATTAGGTACTAGATTTTTGCACCCTAAATCACTTCTAACTCGGTAGGGTTAAGTCCGATTGGAATATCGATTCCACTGTTCATCTCAACTTCGTACCATGTACAATTTGAAGAAGATTCTTTTTACTGAGCAGGGAGGGACGGGGCCTAAATTTTGTTCTAATACAATATGACTAATCTAGGTCATTTTCAAATATGCTTTTTTTTTTAATGCAGTTTCAGTACCCACATGCCTATGCGGCGAGGTGAAATGGCTTAGTTAAAGCGGCCGTTATTTCGTCCCCACCCCCCGATCGAAAAACGTAGTCCATTATCGACGCAGGATGTAAAAGTAAGAGAACCGTTTTCAAAAAAAATAAATCCGTTGCTTTTTTTTGAGCTTTAGGGTGTTCCGTTTTTGCATATGTATGGTGGAAAAAATCGCGATTCCGACACTACCGTAGATTCCGCCCCTTTCCCACCGCGGGACTTGAAATTCATACTTTCATTTAAGACCTCAAACTATAACTATAGGCAGTTGAAGTTGAAATTTTAACGCCTCGCCCCTCCGAGAGCTTACGCTTCCCCATAAAATGGATAGGAGGATAGAAGCGCGCAAACAGGAACTATGTAAATACCAAATTTGGTAAATGTATTTTTTCGAAATTACCCCCTCCATTTTCGACATCCGAAGTCGAAAAGTAACCTATGGAATGGTAAATTAAGTTGTGAATCCAATGACATAAGAATCATAGTTGTCGGTTAAAAAGGGTAGGAGGAGATAGATTTGTACGAAAAGACAAAGTGGGTTGAAGTGAGAAAATGGCATTATTTTAATCTCGTGTTTGCCAAGAACCGTTGCATCGGCAAAATTTGCCATCCAAACAAAAAAACGTTCACAACAGACCGCTAATGTATTCGCAAGAAAGAAGGGGCAAAATATTGGCAAAACGAAAGAAGGGGGACCCAAGTCCCAAAAAATCCTTTTTTTAACGGTAAAATCGTCCGAATGAAGTTTACAGGATCAAAAGAAGAACTTCTCCACTCGATTACACTCCCTTCCCTCTTTAATTTGATACCCCCCAAGCCCAATTTTTGACAAACCCTCGGGGTAGAGGCAAGCGCCCCCACCCACACAAACCCCAAGACAAATTTTACTTCATCTATCTTTTTCTACCGAATACCACAAATACAACAAAAAAACCGCATTCCTCTATGGCCATCCCACGTAAAGTTATTTGTGTTTATGAATTTTTAAATTCACCGTATATCGTAAAATCACGAAGTACTATTGAGCAATATTTACTTTCGTTCAGTGCTTTATGCTTCATTCGGCATTTGTATCAGAAAAATCGGTTGCTCCGTTCTAGAGATATGATTTTTTGAAAATGGCGTTTCATTGTAAAATAACGGAATTTCTAACCTCTCTAGCGGGTGGTGAGTCAAGGTAGGGGAAAACAAAAAAATACGTAAAAGTTTCATTTAAATCTCTCTTTAGAAGCTCACATTGAACACATACCAAAGCTCGACGACATACGGACGATTATGTTCCGGAGTAGCTGGTAGCCCATAGTAAAAATGTTTCGGAGTTGCTGATATGTCATATTAAAAAATGTTCGGAGTGCAAAGGGTAATGCTTTGTTTTTAGGGATCATCGGATTGATAACTAACTGATAACTTTTTTTTTGTTAAAGTTAAAAGATCTAATTACGTGTACCTCAACAGTATACAGCTTACATTATTTTGAACTTGGGGGGTATTTCACGAGAATTATTGCTTACTCCTCATACCTTACTAACTGGAGGTTATTCAAAATATCTTCTATAGTGCAATTCAATATCGCCCTATTTCTATTCTCACATTTTTGGCAATTTTGGCATTTATAAAAATTTTCTGGAGGATAATAGTTGTACTCAGTACAGTTCAGTTTGGCTCTGTCTAAAATCTCCGATGATATTCGATTTCCAATTTATAACGTTAAGCTAATTATTGATTAGTTAATTCAGTCCTATATTATCTGCTGATAATAAAAGCATTTCTGCACTAGAATCCTTCTATTACAAATATCGCAGTAGAGTTCCTCAGAGAGCAATCTTAACTTCCTTGGTATAGCCAGGTCAATAGCCAGGTCAATAGGATTAGTAGGAGATGGAGTATGAAGAATGAATGACGATCTTACTTAGTATATGATTAGTGGTAGTAGTAGTAATTGATGTAACGCCGCATAATGCCATATGACTCTCCCGCTGCAACTATATTACATAATACAAGTTTTGGCATATATAACTTGTTAGGTAAGGATTATTCTCATAGAGCAATTGTGTTCACAACTATATTGATTTCCAAATTTTTGAACATATTTTCTGTATGTTTGGAAATATCGTTGCCTTGGGTTATTCCTCACCGAAATTCCTTCTAGAGGCAGTGTTAATAAGGCTAAGACGACTCATCATTTTGAATATTGTGTTTACATAAATATAATGATGAGAAGAGGTCAATCGAATTAATAAGAGAAACCTATCTTTGTTTTCGATGAGGAAAATACTTGCTTTCTGTACTTTGCAATATAATCCACAAGTGCTGGTTTTATTGGAATCGGCTAATTTTACTTATTTTTTCAATATTTTTCAAGTACTTAGTAATTTTGCTGCTCCTATTTCTGTCGTTATCAACGAAATTCTGGCGAATGCACACGACAACAACTCGCGCGACTTATAATTGGGGTTGATTTACCATCTCACCGAGTTAGCTAATGTCCATGCCATCTACATGCTGGCGTACTGACACCAGGACCTTAAAACCATAATACAAAATCATGCAGTGGAATGTAGTCCATATGGTTTGAGACTCAATCCAGCTCCACCTTCGAAACGCACGTAAATAACGAGAGAGTGGAGTTAGTGAAGAACTTCTGTTACCTCGGTCACATAATTACCGAATCTTGTGGTACAGAAGAAGACGTAAATTTTCGTATAAACAAACCGAGAAGAGTATTTTCCCAGCTGTCTCAGATATGAAACTCCAGTGAGATCTCCATTAAAACAAAGTGACGGCTCTTTTTTATTTATTTATTTATTTAGAACTCCATCAAAGATTTGATTATTGAGTTTACAAAAGTGAAAAGTGAAATATAACAATAATAATGAAAGAGAAAATTAACTTTATCTAAGCTGATCTCTTAATTGACTTTTTGAAAGACGTTGAAAGCTCGTTAAAGAGACGAAATATCGATGAAACCGGCCCGTGCATGCCATAGTTTGTACTATGCTGAGGAACAACAAAGAAGTCACAGTTCCTCAAGGAGCGCACAGGAACAGATATATTGAAATTATCTAAGAGCTCAGGGGAGTTTATCACTCCTTGTATACACTGAAATGCAAAGACAACTCTGGAAGTTTTTCGTCTATTCTCAAGAGAATCTAATGGACACAGTTTAAGCCTGTCAACTTATGGAGTAATTAAGTCTACACAGGGCAAAACGAACGAATCTCCGCTGCACAGATTCGATGCGATTTTTGTATACAGCATAGAAGGGAGACCAGACGGAACTGGCATACTCTAAAACGGGTCTAAAAAATGTGCAGGAAAGGACTTTTGTTATGAATGAATCATGAAACTATCTTTTTACAAACCCTAGAGCAGCATTAGCTCTGGCAACGATTGTGTTAATATGATCCTCGAAAGAAAGACGAAAGTTAAGGAGAACACCCAAATCTTTGGTCTTGTCAAGTGTAGTTAATAGGCATCCATCTAAAATATAACTGAAGTTCAAAGGCCTCCTTTTACGAGAAAACTACATAGCGGTGCATTTGCTGATATTAAGAGGAAGACAGCCATTTATGAAAGGTATCTAAGTCCGAGTTTAAAACTCCACACTCGTTTTCATTAGAAGCAATGCAGAAGATTTTGGCATCGTTAGCGTAGCAAAGTATTCTTGAATTAGTCAAAATCTTTGATGTAAATTATAAAACGGAGTGGTCCAAGATGACTACCTTTAGGAACGTCATAAGTATTATATGTTTCAGTAGAAAGAGCTGCGCGGAATATTACTCACTGCGTACGATCAGATAACTAAGAACGAAGCCAATTCACAAAGACAGTAGGAAAACCAAGAGCAGTCAACTTATGAATCAAAATTTTATGATTGATTTGGTCAAAAGCCTTATGAAAATCCGTGAAAATGCAATCGACTTGCTTATCATTTCAATAGCAGAAATGCATACATCAGTAAACTCTAACAAATTATAGTCGTAGTAAATTTACCTTTCATAAAGCCATGCTGAAAAGAGTGTAGGAAGGGCTTGTAGTAGAAGTACAAAATATCGCAAACCAGGGCTTCAAATATCTTACCAATATAACTTGAATTAGCGACAGTTCTGTAGTTAGAAATGTCGCACTTATCGCCCTTCTTGTGCGAAGGAATAATCAAAGAAAGCTTCCACTGTTTCGGTAAAACACCACGAGTTAAAGATAAATTAAATAAATAACACAAAACTGGAACGATGTATGTAGCACAATGTTTTATGAGTGGAAGGAACGCCATACGGACCACTAGAAAAACTATCAGCTATGCTTGAAATGTACTTGGACACAGACGCTTCGTCGAATAACAAGTCTTTATGTTGAAGAGATGTGACCGGAAGCTTCGTAAAATGGGTTAAATAATTATAATTAATATCACAGAAGCTGTACGAGTCAGTCAAACATGAAGCGTACTGAGTACGCAAACTAGAATAAGTTACGTGATTAGCATCACTTCTTGAAGAACAAAACCTCCTTCAAGCTTTATTTTTTAAATTTTAAGATGCTTCAAAGAGCCATTGAGGGATGTTAACTGTAGCAATATATACGGTTTTGTGTGGGAGCCTGAAAACCAGATCGCCGGACTCAACAAAACCGATTAACATGCATGGAAGGCTACGACGAATGGCGCAAAGCTCTCCGCCTCCAACACGAGCATCCAGAGACAAACAGTGGTGGTCACGGTGAAACACCAAGAACTCAGGACCAAACAGCTATGCATATGCAATCTTTTCACACAGCAAGTCTCGGACAGACCCCGTCAAAACATGAATTCGTGGAACTTGTAAAAAGGCGAGTTGTCTTGGAGCGAAAGCCAGTTATGTTGGCATAGTGGACGGAGATTTCGCCAACAAGTTTTTTGCCTTAGCAGAAGATCCAGAACATCCCTTTGGAATAAACTCACGCACAATAGAATTGTAGGCCCATATATCAAGAGAGAGCACCTCCTGAGACAGATTTTCCGGAACCAAAATCCTGAAGGATGCAGGAAAAGGGTGTTTCTCACGATTATTTCGAGAAGATAATTTTTTGTAGGCTCCGAGTGCCGGCACGTGATAAAATGTGTTTAATAATCTAGTGTTCAGTGGTGTCAGGATGTACAGAAACTCTTCAACTACAATGTGAAAAAAGTATTGCTATATGGTTGTGAAAATGGAAAGTTACCCCGAATGGAAATTTTTATCTTTACCGAGTCCTAAAAATTCACTGGAGAAATCATACGTGTGTCAAACGGAGAGGTTTGGAGGCGTTCAAGCATGAACAGGATCGACAAGGTAATAATAATAAAAAATGAAAATTGGATTGGCCACATGCTGCGATGTAACAGTAATAACATTGGGAAGCAACTCATCTGGAGCCCACAAGGTTCCCGTCGTATAGGAGGATTAAAAACCACATCGAAAAGGACTATTCTCACAGAAGCGGTCACAATCAGAGGTTCATGGAATGAAATAAAAGCTGTCGCACGAAAGAGGCTCCGATGGAGAGAAAACGTCTGTGCCCTATGTACCTCGAGGGATTAAAGTGAGTATTCACGCTTTGTTGTATTTGAAGAACGTTTCATTGTAAAATAGGCAAGCAAAATTATATATACAGCGGCTCTAAAATAGAGAGGCTTTTCTTTCACCGGGAGTACGAAGCACCCTAACATGGGAATACTTCTTACAATTAAGAGTTGTGTCTAAATACACCCCAAGTTAGCGGACCGTGTCAGTAATTATAAAGTTTCAAGTAAAACAGATGAGATGCTTCAATGTAACTCTTAAACGTAACGGCTGGTTTCAATTTAGCTATAGATTCAGCGTTCTTAATTTTTCCAGTTAGAAATACTAAGGCAGAGCCCCATATGGCAAAACTTTGTTTCGAGTTTTGCCACCAACCAAAATGTAGAGTAATAAACATATCGGAATCTTTTTTTTTTATACCGACGTACTCTAGGAGGATTAGAACCATATTGGGTTTTGCATTTATATATTCTTCGCCGTAGTTACGTGTTGGCCATGTTGGCATCAAAAACAAAAAAATCACTTTTATTTGACATATCATACAAAAATCTGTTAAGTTTGACAAACAATAGCATCTCGTTCTAGAGACTATTTCTATTTAGTATTTTTACCAGGTCGTTTTGTCTCGGAGGAGGTATGGATTTTTACAAAATCCTTACCACCGTGCTAATTATGGCAGTCAAAAGATAATTTCATGGAAGTGTCATCAGTTCAAGGGTAGCCTTAGCAGTTATTAACATTCATTTATTGGGTAGCTGCGAGTATGTGAAAAGTAAGCCTAGTTAAAGCTTTTCTTTTAAATTTGATTTTTTCTCTCATTTTCCATATTTATTTTTTTATTATTCACTGTGTTTCGTCTGTTAATAATTAAATACTTAATGGACCTCGACTGCTTAGAACGAGTTGTGGGGTACTTGACCATAGGTCTAGGGTTGGCCCATACATATACCATTCTACAGAGTGCTATATGGTATTTAAAGTAGAGCTTCACGTAGCAAAGTTGATGAATAAGAAAGTCTGAAAGCTCTAAAGCAATCACAACATCTATATTCTCTTTGACAACTGAGTCACCCTTGATTTTTATCTTACATCCTGTACGGTTGCATACAACTGATTTCAAATGCTCAAGAAACTATCACCCTTAAACGTAGTCAGTTTTACCAAGGTACATGAGCAAGTCAAAAATAAGGGGATTAGAGAGGAAATTCATGAAAACTGCATCTAGACTTTATTGTGGGCTCCACACTGTGTTTTTCAAAGAGCAGCAGAATGGGTATAAATCTGAATTGAACTCCATTAGAGTGCTGCATGCAGAATTATTTCCAAAACAAGTAGAAATAGCAGGGATTGTTTAAAACCATACTGCAGAAGAAACCACGCAAACAAGTGCTTATCTAAAGCAATCACTGAAACTATATCTCCCAATCGATCAATTCCCTTTAAAAAACTCAACTGGGTTCCAGGCACATCTTATTTGTAGCAATGGATGGTAGCCAAACCTTATAAGCCGCAAATCCCTCTGATTGCTTAACCACTCAACAGGAGCTATAGATTTACTAAAGTCACCCCAATTCAACCGAAAGACTTCCAATTATAGTTCAGTTTCCATTGTTTACCAAAAGCCATCATCTAAAATTTGTTGAGCATGCCAGAGCTTAGAGCTAACAACTTACCCAATAACTTCATGACCTCCGTGTGACTTATGAAAACATTAAGATATCCGGCTGCATAGTACGGGTACCAAGTGACCAGAGAGCCCCAAAAGTAGATCCAGAACTTCTCCATGACATTTGGTGTGCTAATTACCTTGGGGATGCCGTTCTTGACTTCCTTCTGTTTCCAGGCAATTAGGATTGGGAATTTCTCTGATTCGGTTTTCACAGTAAAATCAACAACACATAACACAAACACATCAGCACATGTGATTTAAACCAGCCCAGTGGAAGGGACTTACACTGGGCAGTTTTTATCTTGTTTAGGGTATTATCGTACAAGCTTGAGGTTGTGGTTCGGCTCGACGAATTATTTAATTTTCTGGCTCTTTTCAGTCGGCAGAAATGGACAGTCATCATTCATCGTTGGAATCAAATATAAGTAGTACCTACCAGACCAGTCTTTGGGGACACAGCACTCGGACCATCACTTTTCTGTATGGGACATTTCACTAACACCAGCACTATCATCACAATTGCCATCGCTACAATATTTTTATTTCACATAACTGGGTGCTTTCGAGTTTCCTGTTCGTTCACATTACTCCCTGGCATGTGTCGTATAATTTTCCACAATCCTGCAAAGCATGTGGAAGAGATTTTCCTGTTGTTTTTTTTAAATATCCCTGAAAATGGTGTAGCTATAGTATGAGTTTGATACGATTCTGCCCGAGGGGCTCCAGTGGGACGATGGGTATACAAGAAAATGTTAGGGCTTCGTTTACCGGTCGAAAGGCATGTGTGCTTTAAATTTCGTGATTTTATGAAGTGTGTCCGAAATTGGTGCCCGGTGGAATTTAAGTTGCATGCTTTTGTGTAATATTCGTCTCAGTCGGGCTTGATATTACCGAATTTCTGGAAAACTAAGTGGCCTGGCGATAAGTATTATCAGATGGACCTACATTTTGTCCCCCCCCCACCTCTAATTTTTTGTTGAAGGATAAAGCAAACAAAGTTATTTTGGGAGCAGAAGTGATAAGTGAACATATAGCCTTTTTGCTGCGGACTTATTCGAAAAGGTCGACTCTTTTAAAGTTAAGAACTTATTCTCCCTTATATCCCTATAGTCCCGATTAAATGACTCATACAGGAATTACGTAATTTTAACTGCGAGTTGACCAAGCGAAAGCGTCTATGGACTTTCCCCTGGTGAAAAGCATTTACTTTATATACAGGCAAACCTATTCAATGACATTTCTTTTACTAATTTAATTTTTATTAATATTGCTACTATTGCTATTTATATTTTCGCAACATTTAGGCTCAAAAATTAGTCTGTGTAAATTATTTGTTATACCAGGCTAAACGGCTGCGGAGTTGAATAATGGGGAAAGCAATGGATCTAATTAAGAAGACTTCCTTATATATGAGACTAAGGACTTTTAAGCCATCTAACAATCTGCCAAAAATTTGAAAGTTTTTATCATCCTGAACTGATCTTGACTAAAATCTACATGAATGCAAGTGAAAACCGAAGACAGTATACTCAGCTGGTTTATTTAATTTTAGTAAATATCTAAAATGTCTTTTTATATTATAATTATAAATTGTACAACAATTTCGGGGTTATCGGAACAACACTGATTGACTATTTTATATTGGGGAAAAATATGATCGGATCAGTTAACATTTCTAGAAAAATCAAATTTAATTATATTCAAGGAGTATGAATTGGGGATGGGCATGTTTTTAATCTAAGCAGGATGATTCATACTTGAGATCTTTTAAATAGAACAGAAAGAATTGGGATTGGGAATTATCACAAACCCGACACGAGGTGACATTTGATGATTTTCACACCAACCTATTCTGTTTAAACATAAAACCACAAAAACATTTCATCCAGCCCTAGCTGAAAAGAACTGAGATCTAATTACATGTGCCACGAATCTAGGAAATGAAATCCTAATATGGTGCACCGACGGTTATAAAACCGAGAAAGGAGTAGGAGCAGGGAAATACTTCCGGATATCCAACCGGACGTTTATGCCATCACTAGATTTACGTACGAAAACCTTACCCGATCCTACACCAACAGAAATAATTATATCTAAACAGATAGCGAAGCGGCCTTCTCATCAACTGAAGTCAATACGAAGTTAATGTGGGAGTGTGTTCAAGCATTAACAAACCTTGGCACAAAGAACCACCTAACAATGTAAGGGTGTCAGGACACTCAGGAATTGATGGGAAATAAAACGTAGACGATCTAGCCAAGAAAGTACCATCCATATCTCTCAAAGGACTGGAACTATTTTGCGGTATTCCTTACCACACCGTAAAAGTTACCATTAAAAACTCGATCCAAAACAAAATGGACCAAAAATGGAATTCAATGATAGGCTCCAGACAAGCTAAAAGATTCTTTTCCAAAGAAAAGCCTGGATGCTTTGAGGCTGAGTAGGATTCAACTCAGAAATATTACAGGAGTAGTCCTAACCGGACACTGCCAGCTAAACAAACACATGCATCGGATAGGTATATCACCCACTGATGTATGTTGGCTCTATCTCGAAGAGGATGAAATATCGGAGCATGCGAATTCACAGTTTTAAGTTTACCAAATTGACAATTTTAATCTATTAAATCGAATTACCGTCAAGATATCGTGTGTTTGCCTTACTAGGGTATAATCATTGGTAGCTATTTCGTATTGGTGCAATGATCATACTTGGCCATCGAGTGCATAGGGAATAATAACACATAAATACATCGTTTTTTTTAAACATTAGTTAAGTAAAGGACGGGATTACAATTCGATTCCTTTTCACGACTTTTGAGCTGACATGAGGAACGAGTTAAACTGGTCGCTTCAAAGCAAAGTAAAAGTGATCAACAACAAGTTGATACCAACTAACTTTCATAAACTAGGACTTATCGTAATAACAGTTACTATGGGGGTAACAGTTCTAGTGCTCAGTAACTTACGTCATTAAAAACCTCCCAAATAGTCAAAATGACAAGCAGGAGGTAGTCCGTAAGTTCAATTCTTGTGCAAAGCTCTGACCACTATCTCGTAGACATAAATATATTTAATTTACTAGAAAAATACCAAGGTTGTTGGGTTCTGAGATGGCTTGGAAGGTAAGAGTTAGTGATCGATTGCAGTTCTATATTTATAGCCTACTGCAAAATACCTCGGTGAATTCGAAAACAGTTTTCCTCAGACTTACCAAGATGAACACAATAGTTGAGAAAACTCAAGAACATAGAGCTCTTGGAGGCTGTTAGATTCTAGATTGCATGAAAACATTTCAAGGAATTTACTAAAATGAGCAATTTTTATAATCCAATTTACATATATGGTGTTTGCGTTAAGGTGAAGTGGTAATAACATACAAAGAAGAATAATGACTGAAAATTAATCTATAAGAAAACACAGCATGTTTCTATACAGAATATCTGAAAGAGTTCTAAGCTACTTAATACTAGAACTATATCCCGAAAACGCTATGAAACGTCGAAACTCCAAATACAAAGTTGGGTATCCGAAAAGAACCTTCCTATTCGGATTTGAGGATTATCAAAATACTGGAGTGGTGGAGAGACTGAGGAACATGGCCATAATCAATGGGGAGATATTCTGGACAGGTGACTAAGGCTATCTGTTTGTGTGAATCTACACACGGATGCTGACGAAGTTTGATTTCTATCAAAGAGCATAAACCATTCAAATCACTTACCCCACCCCTCACAAAACGACCGACTCATTAAAATAACACAAAACTCTCCCTCGAGGGTTCTTTTCAGCAAGATGAAAATTTCTTAAGGAGGTTTCTGACGAACGTCTTACATCTCCAAAGATTTCATATCCTTAACTTGCGGCAAACGTATCTTCTGCATTTATGAAATTCGCCCAGTCTTACGAAAACCCCTGTAACCCTAGTAATTTAAACTCAAAACTGTAAAAGACTGCAAGAGAGCCCCCTCATGAGATAATTTAAACAAATTTAGGCGACGGGTGGGCGGTTCATTGAGTTGTTCAGAACGAAGGCAAACTGAGTCTGATTTGAATTCCATGCGTCGTTGATGAACATTTTAGATACGTTATACAATCCTACCTACATCCATCCTGAAAAGTTGTTACATAGCAAACTAAGACAGCATTTGGCAGGAAGAGGGAGAAATAAATTCTAGGGAAATCTTTTGATTGAAATGTACCCCCTGGGAGAACCATAGAACTCTATTACTTAGTTAATGCTTCAACAGAGGGGGCGGCGAAACAGATAATTAAGGCCTGCATGGTACCAAATTGTTAATCGATAATCAGAGGTTCATAATTCATTAAACGTGCCGAGAAGTGGACTGAAAGCTTTTCCCATAGGATGTGTGTATTGCTGTACCGAAACTTAGCCTGGTATAATTTGTCTTTTGAATTAGTTACTAGCTTTGATGTGATGAATCGATTCAAGGTGGTTTAACCAAAAAGAAAGTTGCTCTGGAATCTATTTTTCTTTCATGGATGACCCAACTTGTGGGAAATCAGTAAAAACGAAATTCAATTAAGGAAGTTGTCACATGATCAGGACTCTTCTTTTTATCTTCTAAGTGGAAGTTACAAATTTAGTGGTTTTGCAGTAATTTTTCCAATGATTTTAGTATTCTTTAATCGAGTTTTAGATGAAGGCAATGCAATGCAATATAACTTGTTTCAAAATTTTAGAAATTTATTTATAAATGAGAGGTTTGTTATCTCTACACATTCCGTTGATATAATTACATGGAAGATGTCGTATTAATTAGTATTAAAAAAACAGTTTTGATTTGCTGTTGGGTGGACTGAGTATATAAAAGGTAGATGTCTTCAAAGGCAACAAGTTTCAATATATTTTTCTTGTTGCCTTCTAATGGGTAACGTTCAATAAAAGGTAGAACATAACAATCATTCTAGATAGTATTTCCTAGAAAGGGCACATACTACTTCTTTGGATACCCGAATACTCTCCGAAAACTAACTAATCTCATGAGGTAGAATTGAATTGATTTTATCAGAGGAAAGGATTGTCTGAACGGTGAACAGCTTAATATGGAAGTTTTTGCTGTATCCTCTATCAGTCTCAGAGATCTCATCGTGATATTTTTGGGTGCGTAAATAAATCCTCACACTTGCTAAACAGTGAAGATTCCATATAGACCCCTGAGGGTTCTATAAATTCATGAGAAAGCAGATTTTAACTACGACTAGAAAAATTGCAATTGAAAACCTCAATTTTTTATTTGAATAATCGACAGAAACATAGAGACAGATCATACAGTGAAAGGGGAAGAATTTTGCTGCATAGCGATGAAATTAAGGATTTGCCAAGCTGCGTCCCAGTCTTCGATTTGGCTGTCCTTAGTCAAGAAACTCTACAACATTTTGGCATTAGTTTCGATATTTTGGCGGACCTTGAAATACAGAACGAAATCCAAAATGCACCAAGGTTGAAGCATCAGTATAAATAGGTGCCACTATTTTTCAATTCCAATAATATAGCATTAGTCTGGAATCAGGTAAAAAGGAGGTTAATTGAAATTCATTAATCACAAGTGCAATTTTAACCCAATTCTGATGCGTGAGGTGATCTCTTCAAATGAAAAAAGATTGCAATCTCACTAGATCAGACAGCGTTAGTAAAATTTTGAAGATAATTTTGGAACACACTCCCAACTTGTCTAATATCCGACAAATGCAAAACAGTACTGAAGGCGAAAATTTCCATCATAAGTCGCCTGATATCCAAAAATCTTATTTTCCAACTTCGATAAATATCAATGTGGCCCAAAAAAAATAAGTTTCTACTATTGTAGGACTGGTCGCCCACATTATAACCTATAGTTGAGTGACGTGATCAAGAAGCTGTAGAAGGCTCCAGTGAGTAAATGAAGCATGACAATAAATGCTTAAAAATCGTCAAAAGAAAAATTATGTAAATACGCTTCTGAGACATATTTTACGCCACAAAGCTTTCTTAGGTTTTCACATGTCATCGACTTCTTCTGTATAGCTGTCATAATTGGCCAGCCTAATAACCCATACCTACTTCCCTGTATATGTGGTTCATGCGAGTCCTGGAATATACAATAATTTCAGAGGAGCCCCAGGACTGTTGTGTTATGGTTGAGTTAGGCAGATTTGATAATGCGTTGGAAATTTGAATAAATGGTTCTAATTACAGCTTGACTGTCAACATGAGATTAGACATCGTAATCACATGTTACGATCTCTATTATGAGCTAAGAGACATTTTATTAGAAGAAGAGCAGCGTTTTAATTTTTATATACCTAGCTATAAGCAAACCTCTCAAGCTCCTTCTATTATGATTGTTTTTTTTTGTTGTTGTCCCGATTTTTTAAATTATAGGCAGATGTTTCAAGGTAGAATAGGTTTGCACTATCTGCCATATGTTAAATTTTGATAGGACGGTCAAGTTGGCTGGTTTGTCGTTGTCTGTGAAGAAAATGTTTGAAAGTGCTCTTATATTTATACTTCTCATATGTATCTCTACGATACTGTACTCAGTCAATGGACCGCTTACACCCACCACATGATGAATTATTTTCGCCAATACTACATGTAATAAGATGTTTGAAATTACAGAACTCCTGTAGTTCTTACATGAAATAATACTATATGTAACTGGTTGGCTATCTACTAGCCGTTGCGAGGGTATGAAAAGTTTTACATGACGAACATACAAAAAATATATACAGTTACAGGTACATACAAATATCAGAGTTTACTTTAACTGTCACTTAATCTATCTAAACAAAGCTCGCAGCAATCCCTAAGTTATGACATCAATCCATCATTAAAATCATTTGATGGGAAATTGTTCCACGGTCGCTGAACTCGCACAAGACAATCTCTACATATTTCAGATTGTAGGTGAACATATTTATTTTTTATAAGACCATGGAGTGGGAAAATAAGCCCCGATTATATGAGCAATGAACCATAGAAGTAAAGACACTGAATGTTGTCGTCAATTCCCTTGAAAGATTAAATGATTCACTCTCACCGTCGACGTTGTCCTTATTATTATCAAAGAAAGGGAATAATTAGCTATTTCCATTCTCAAAAGAACTTCTAATTATCGCCGAATACAGCGGAAACTCTGGAATATTTCTCGGTCGATTCGGGAGGGAGGGATTGAAACACGAATAAACGGCACCAAAGAGGAACACAAAAGAATCAACGATGCGAATAGATGGCGTTTAAGGTCAACTTTGAATTTTTGCTTATCACGCGTTAAAAGTGTCGTGCAGTATATGTATAGAGAAGGGAGCTACCAATGAAGCGTCCACGATATCTCGGACGGACACAGCACAGTCAGCAGGTCCTTCCTTGGTATTCTTCTGGTACATGTCAGGGTCGTTCCACAACTTTGAATTTATGAGTTTTGTTATTAAAACGAAATTTAAGCTCCCGTCCAAACAATTCAGAAATCATAATTCAAGTGGACGCGTAAGACTCTTTGTGTATGCGTGTTTTGTAAAATATTTGTAAATGGGTGTGTGTTTATGGGTGTTACATTAAAGGTATCCGTTTAAGTAAATCCTTAGATTGACACTGAAATTTTCGATGAGTTTTTCCTTTTCTTTAACACGCACTTTCGAAGACACAAGAACACTTTTCAAATCTATCGAACTCGTGAAAGTTCATGTACAGTCTGCGTGTAACTCCACTCAAATCTCGAGCTAAACAGCTTAATCCGATCCTGATGTGATGAAGTCCTTAATTAATTTTCGCTTTTGCACACGCAACACGCACCAGAGTAAGTTCTACATGAGAACATAACAGTAAGACACTTTCGTTAACGGGAATTCCGGACTTTTGAAGAAAAGTATTGTTCAGAAACCTCCGGTACAGTCGAATATCCGTGATGAACTGAATTCTGGTTTCGACAGTACTGGCACCAAAGGATTTCGCCCTTCTTGGTAGCAAGTGTCACCTAGAGTGCTTGTGGTCACATGCGTTTTACCAGAACAAAACTGGGGATATCTTGATTGAAGGTGACATGCGCGAATTCCCAGAACCCTCCCGAATATTAACGCAGTAAGAGAGAATTCTTTTTAATCCTTGGAGGAACTGTTGCACAGTCCTGAACATTATGCTGATACTGAAAGTTCTCCTGGGATTGGAAATTTTCCTTCTGTGGATTCTTTAATTTTCGCGCCACATGATTGCCACATGTATACCCGTGGAGTACAGTCTGAAGGATGCCTAATGCATATGTGACCCGTGTTGCATGTCAATCCACTTGTTCTTATCTCCAAGGAACAGGATATGTTGCAGGATTTCATTTCGTTTTTTCTCCCTTGGGTTGGCTTGATATTATCTCGTGACCGCCTTTTTGCTGTTCTTGTCAATGGTGGGTGGTGGATGGGGTTGAGGTCTCAATAAGCTCGCCTGGCGCGTCTATTTACACCGGTGCATTACGTTAGGTCACGTGCACTTGTAAGGCGATTTGTTTACATTGTGCGCTGTATAGGGGTGGCAGCCTTGTGGCGGGTGGTTTTCATTTAGGGTTGGTGTGAAATCTTGCACTTTTTAGACATTAAAGTGGTAATCCTTGTTTGGTATTGAGATAAGTGCGCTTACGGTAGATTAGTGGGGCGTAATAATTAAATAGAGAAAGGGCGTGATTAAAGTCCGTGATAAATATAAAAACAGTAGTAGCGCTTCTTAATATATTTGTTCACGTGCCATGGTGCTTGCATAGTCAATAGGAAAACATATAATTCCGAAATTATAATAATAATAAATTTCCAAGCGATTAGAATCAAAAATATTCTCATCATCAGCAGGATACGATTTAGTTATTTGTTTCTCATTCGCATTTCAATTCACATAGAGCCATATTCAGCGTTGAAGTGTTGTTCATTGAAGAAGTGCTTTTATCCTATTAAGAATTGTATTTAGAAACTCCATCCGTACTACGAAAAATGTTTTAAGAAATATAGAAATATAGACGTAACTGTAATTTTTCATAGAGATGTTGAACCATTGAAAATGGCAATAATTATAAAACTCCATAGTTGGGTGGCTATCCAAACCTTTAAATTTCGAGCGGGGAAATTTTGGGTTACTTGACGTAGAAAGGTATTTTCGGAGCTATATCGATATATTCGGGAACATATTCGGGGAAACCCAACCAGCAGCACCAAAAAACTATGAAAGAGGTATGATCAGAAAGGAAACGGGCTTAAACAGAAAAATTATTACTAACAAAAGTGAATGGTACCAAAATGAACAGAACAAATTCCGATGTGATAAAAAGTTCATGATTACTATATTGGAATCTGAAACGTGCTAAATTTGTCTAGAAAACAACAACGGAAGAGATGGGTGAAGACTTTTTTTTTATGAGAATTTAAAAGAGAGCCTGCTTTGCGAAATAGTTAGCATGTCGTGACTTAATATGATCAATCTAATTGCAATTTTTTCGTTTCATTTCAACATCGATATTTGCTTGAAGTCTTCATAATTCTTTGTTTGAGACTTGATCATGTCAGTGAATTTGTGGGATACAACCCAAGCATCTATTTGTATTTTTTTTTAAGAAAGCTTGCTTATATTGAGTTATTTTCTACATCTCATTCCCATCCATATAAACACTGATCTCATATTAGAATTATATCGAGAGCATATTGGAAAAAGTAGTCCTTGATAATGTTTAAACGACAAATTATATGTTCTATATGGTAAGATACAGTAACTATTCCACCAAGCTTATAGATGTTCTTTACGCTTCCTCTCTGTCATTATTTATGTGAGTTTCAGTTCTGAATTGAGTCTCAGACTAGCTGGACTACTTCCTGCACTGAGATTTTAGATAATGCTCTTCTGGTCTTCGTAACCACATGTAATCAGCATAATTCATATTATTGCGACTAATCATCAGTTCACTGTCGAGTGCATTCGAAAGTACTTACATTATGCGAAGGCCGTCCGATACTATTTTGTGTTCTGCAAAACTTTACTCTATCAAAAGAGACGAACACTTTTTAGTCCAGAAATGCATGATAAAAAGGGCAACAAAACTACGGTTTGATGCCTTGGTTTTGTCTACTCAACTTTATTCTAGTTCCCTATAGAATCACGTAAGTTAGAATTTTCTCTACAGTGGATAGTTGTCGTAGTTTTTTATGATCCCCCTTCTTATGAATTTTTACCATGACAAGACTGCCGGGAAAGTACGAGTTACAGAGTTATTGAAAAACATTTGCCGGCTCCGAATTGACCCCTACCGCGGTCGGACGACCTCTTTTAATCCGTCCGCTTCGGCTATTGGACCAGATAAGTGCTTTTTCCCTGAGCCTCCTATCTTCCTAGTAATGCTTTCGGTGTTCGTTTCTCCGTAACTCGTATAATATAAAAATTACTTTACAGTTGGCTTCATCAACTATATCAGTGAATTTAGCATGGTGTCGGTTAACGGCAGATTCATTTTCATGAAACATACTTGCTTTTCCGTTGACTTTATACCAATTATGTTACAAAACAACTGTTATAATATACACTTAATTGGTACCTCAACTTACTCAACATACTATTTGGCCCTATACCTACTTCGTAAGGCCGAGCCAGGAGAGAAGCTCCCATTAGTGGAGCCCACAGTTTCGACTCTAAAATCAAGAGAAGAAGAAGAGGAAGGAAAGAAGAAGAATAAGAAGAAGAAGAAAAGGACGAAAAAGAAGAAGAAGAAGAAGAAGAAGAAGAAGAAGAAGAGAAAGAAGAAGAAGAAGAGGGAGAAGGGGAAGAAGAAGATGAAGAAGATGAACAAGAAGAAGGAGAAGAAAAGGAAGAAGAAAAGGAAGAAGAAGACGACGAAAAAGAAGACGCAACATTTGTTGATGCTCTTATTTCTGTTTTTTACGTCACCTATTCTAGCTTTAAATATGCAAAGATGAGATCGCTATAAACAGGAAACAATTTATATAGAACGTCCTTGCTCTAAAATCAAAAAATATAGGGGGAGCATCGATGGATTCCTTTATCGGGTCCTATTGCATCAACATATCATCGAAAAAATGGATATTCTTACGGCAGCTGGATTGCCTAAGAACGATCGTATATTTCGTTTACTTCAAGGCATGTTTTGCAGTTCATCTGTGCTAACAAAATAAAGGAAGGCAGCTTAAGTCCTTTCCTATTCAAATTGAAAAAAAAAAATACAGACGAAAAGAGGAGCATGTTGCCCAATGCTCCATAAAGAGACAGAAAAAACAAAACTCGCAATTTACACGGGAATCATATATCTGTATTCAGATGATCGATTTTAGGCAATATATAAATACAAATACGAGACAATATATTGGGCACCACAGGGTTTAACAGCATATTTTAAAAGAGAGAGGCGGCTAAATTTAGCAACAGTACCTACTTATTACAAAATTGATATATGAGCAATATTATGACTTCTAGCTTACCCGACTTTTGAAAAAATTTCTGAAACAGATTGCATAATTTAGTAAAAATGGAATATATTTATTAGAGAGTATCTAATTGTCTAATATTATTTAAATTTTACTTTTATTTTTTTCTTCGAAATCTTCATCAAAGCCTTAATTTTTTTGGTCTTAATATAGTATCCAAAAGTAAAAATATTAAAGTTACGTAACACCATTAAGAAGCCTAACTTGACCGGCTCAAGCAAAGAGAGGAATTTATCGTTTAATTAAATCGAAGTTGTCCTAAGGTGGAATTTATCTCATTTTATTGGACTACTTACGAACTAATCCTTCATTTTAAATTTGTCAGCTCATTTCAATAGACCACGCATATTCTACAAATTCTATATTATCTCAATTGAATAACTCTGGCACTGTTCTGAATAGATTTTCTGTATGTTCAATAAAATGTCGCCGCTAGTAAGTACCTATTTCATTTAATTAATTTACGAATAGAGTGGGGATGGCCTCATCATATTTAATAGCTAATTCGCTCTAAATTAAGAATAATGGATGAACCATGTAGTATTAATTCTGGTAAGGTTTCCAGGTCCCTAAGGACATGATTCCAAACATTCACAGGACTAATCTCCCCTAAGGCTTTTCATGTCAGTGATACTAAAATTTATGGGGTTGAAAGCATTCTGATCCTAAATGGATTTTTAATTGACAAATTTCTCCCCAAAAATCTAATATACATACATGAATACTTCTATAGTATCTATTTGGATTTATATATGTGTATATATTCTTGCATATAATATAGTACATTCACCCACTTCTCTTCCATGTGTAGGAGGTATGCACTTTGGTCTGCTTTTATTCGATTGATATTCCTCTGCCTTTGCTTTTGGACTGGTTTGAATAATTTAGAAAGCTCTTGAGGAAATGGTTATTAACTGTTTCATTTATTTGAAATCTGACATTGAACGATGTGCCCCGTGCAAAGGTGGTTTGTACATAAAACTAAACAATTTCAGCGATCGTAGATATTTCGATAGGCTTCACTCTAACCAAATCCATCCTAACTTTCCAAATATGCATATTTAAGTAGTGTTTGGTTCTGAGATGAAAACGGATTGAACCTATCTGTTCATCTATCAGTCGGTGGATTAAATAACAACTTTTGGTGTTAATAAGACGCATGTCACCTTAAGTTAACTTTTCGATGATGTTTTAAGAAATTTCCTCTAGAGAACACACATATTTGTTTATTGAAATGCCCTAAGTATTCCTTGCAGTAAATATATTACAAACGTCTATTTACCTATTTACATTTTACTATTCCTTGGACGTGATAACATGAGTGATTTATCATTTCATCTTTCTTCAATAGATCAATCAATAGATCTCCGACAACATAATGAAAAATCTATTTAAACAATATTTCACACAAACAATTATTTACAATGGAGGTACCCTATAAGAACTTAGTTTTAGTATATATGTATATAAATAATTAAAATTAGTTATAGAAAGAATTTTTCTCTAAGTAAAACATACTACCATAACTCCACAGTCAGTGGCGGATCTATCTAGCATTGAAATGGGGAGGGAGGTCATCTTACTGCAATTAAATTAGCAAAAAAACACATCAAAGGGGGTACCACTTGTCCAACCCCGTAAGTCGCTTAGTTTAGCCACCGCAGTACTATAGTGAGGTACTAGGAAGGTTTCCACAGCGGTGTGGATGATGTGTCATTTTTTAATATAATTTCTTTATAATAAGTTATTTTGTAATAGAACGTAGTATAGGATGCAAACTGCAGGAGTCATTCAAACCAAACTTTTCTCAGTTTTACACACTGGCATATAAAATATGGACTGCTCGATATGCCTTTTCATCCGGGTACAATTTTGTGTGTCAAAAGTAGTTCTTACGTAGGTCCCAGCATTGAAAAAAACCATTGGCAAGAAATTGAAAAGTGATTTTAATAAAATTTTACGAATTTCTGTAGAGTATCTATGAATATATTGCCTTTGGTAAAACCCTTTTTATCACTAATTAACCCAAATAATTAATTTAAAAACATTTATTTCATTTGTTGTTTACAGTTCTCTCTCAGTTGGTACTTGGTGCTAAGACCGAAAGAGAACGCTGTATAGAAGTGACCCCACTTTCTGCAGTTTATTTCTATCGACGTAGTCAGTCCATATTATACATGTCAGTAGTATTACATAACAATACTGCAAATATTTGAGATAGTTAGGAGTTAAGACTAAGTTAGGGGGCTCTGTGTGTTTCGTGGCTTGGGAAGTGTTTCTCGACGGCTTTGGATCACCCAAAATTGGGATCCCAAACTCAAATTCTGAGAAAAACCTATACATATACATCACATGCATATAACAATATTCATTGAAATAAATTTTTATTTTTTTAAGTTTTGGAATAAAAATATTTTGTATAATTGCTTGAAGTTGAATTATATATTAAATAAAAAATAAAATATTTTTTCAAATAACTCAAATAATTAATTTTTTAGGAGGGGGGTCATGACCTGGATCCGCCACTATCCTCAGTCATGTACTTCCACATTTTTTCTTGAAGTAAATTAACCTATAAAAAAGGTTATGACCCTATCACACTGCAACTACCCCTTTTAAGTGCAAAATAGTGGAAAAGTGCATGTGCATGGCTTGTCCGACACATGTAGATTCTCATAGTACAATATTTTCGCTTTAATGGACTTCAATATAATTATTATAATTAAGAATTTAAACTTTTTGCTGACTTCCTTCATTACTTATGTGCATACTCTTTTCGGTTATAGGCAAACGGAACAACTTTTCAATTACCTGGACTCGGTTGTTGAGCTCAACGCCAGTTACGCTATCACCAGATGGGGGTACAAAACTTTTGAAAGGTTTAATTGGAAAATGTTACGTAGAATCTGTAAGAGTAGTTATTAAATTTTTTTCTGTTGAGAATCATTTTAATGTTGCCATTCTTTCTCCTATTTAGGAATTTTTATTAGAAAAGACATCTCAAAGATTCACCAGGCAATCTATTATCGTTGATGTGTCCTTCCTTAAAAATTCATTAATGGACTTGCACTCCATTCTCAGTCAACAGAGTCATCCCATCCAGGAGGAAACTTAAATTTAAGTTTCTTTTCCTTCCGTTTCCGTCGCTCTATCTCTGCTTTCTATTGGCGGGAGGAACAGTGTAGTATTTAAGCAGAAGACTCCATCTTCGAATTAGATTCATTCTCCTCTGTCTTAACGTTTCCAGCTTGTTTCCGGGCTAAAGGCATAGCATTCTTCCTTCAATGGGATTATATATGTAGAACTTTCCGGAGGAAAATGCAAATGTTGGAATATAAATTATTCGTGAAATGATTAAATGGCAATTTTCTGAATTAAAGTCCTTTTACCTTTGGTGCAGGAGGCAGTGGTGGCGGATGGAGAGTACGACCAGCAAGAAACCAAACCAACCAGCCTCAGCAGTCGATAAATAGTACATGATAAAAGTTGCTAGAATAGTGAAATATCTGCTCGTTTTTCCTTCGGATATATACACGCTTCGATGGGATATCATTTGTCCCGGGTACCCAATAGCAGCCTTTATTGCATATTGAAAACTTAGGGAAATTGAAGTTTTCAGGAAATGTCAACCAGAATGGTGTGCATCATCAGACAAATTGGTTCCAGGCAAAATTAAGCTTTATTAAACCACCCTTCAGCGGTTTCAAAATGTCCACTGACAAATGAAATACATAGTATTTTTGGATACATATACACCTATATGCAATATACCTAAATATTTACAAAAGTCTAGTGCTGAACGCCTGATCAATTGCGCTCTAGTGAGTACATAAATAACGGAAAAGGGAGGGGTGAAAAAAGGTAAAATCAAAAAAAAAAACCAGTTAAAAAAGAGCTTCAACAGTTTCAACCTTATTCATAAAGTAAGCAATCCAAAAACCAATGAAATCAAAGCGACGCAAAGGTCCTTGGAGCGTGAAATCAGGCCAACTTTTTCAACTCGCTCCATCAAAGAAATTTACTTTGAGTTGAGTACGTATACCCTTGGAAAGGACTGCTTAACTGCTGCAAAATCGACTTGTGTTGAAAGGCAACCGCAAAAGAAAAGTTTTCCGATGGCAAGAAAAAAACCGACTTAAGAGAGTTTTTTCCAGAGAAGTTATTCTTTAACAGTTGAGCGGATAAAATAATGTTTTCATACAATCCAAGAATGAATTTCATAGGGCTGTTCGACCGTGAAGTGTTACTGGGGAAAGTCAAAGGCGAATTAATATTTTGCAGCTAATCTAGCTACAAATGACAGAGAAAAATTCAAATATAAAAATGAAAGTTAGGAAAAGGAAAAACTTTTTCTTAAACTTTATGTTTAGCGAGCGTTGACAAAGAGTGGAAATCTTGCTTAAAGGTAAAAGAATGCCTACAAAAGTCCATTTCGTTACATACATATGTAATGGCATTGTATACTTACATTGTTATATATGCCGCCCTGGTTGATGCTTGATGCGTCTTTAGTCTCCTAAAAGGGATAGGTCCATTCTATTGCCTGCAGATTTAAGTAAGAAATTTATTTGTAAGTACCACTGAATGATTTGATTGTTTGATAATTGAGGTTGAGGCACCCTAACAGGAGCTCTGGAACGTAGGCCTTAAAGGCCCATTGTTCACCCTCTAGACTTATGAGTAATAACTCATAGGTCCCAACCAGACGCTTTTACGAATTTGAGTATTGGATCCCAGCCCTCCTTACCAGCTCCGTGCAGCTCGTCGAGGAGATGTGAGCCAAGGAATCTGTAACGCTTGCCCGGGAGGGCCGGACACTGACAAAGGAAGTGAGTCACTGTCTTGGATTCCTCTCCGCATCCCCTACATACAGGGTCCGCAACAAACCCTATCCTGTGTTGACGAGAGTCCCCCGTAAGGAGTAAGTACCACTGACTTATAACAGAATGGCACGGAGTTTTCTCTTTCGCCTTATGGCAGAGTTGGAGCTATCAATACAAAATATTGCATTCAGGAACGTTTGCTTATGCCATTTGATGCTGTTATGTTGGTTACAGATGCAATCACCGCAGAACGAATAAGGTAAAGATAGTGTTTACCATGCTCCGTCTCTCTTGCCCATACGCAGGATTCAGGTAAGAATAACTTTTGAAAATTAAAGTCGGAATGAGTTTAGTTCCTTATAAGCGATTAAAATATCACTTGGGCACAAGAAAATAAATTTTTTTAATTTAATTCGATTTACGGATGTAAAATTTCATCTGAGTTTTACATGTTTTTTATGTAGTAAACGTTTTAAAGCGTGCTCTAATGGTGATATGCAGAAACACAACATTTGTGCCACATGAAATAGCAATAATTGCAATTGCTATAAGTCAGTGGTAAGTGCATACAAGTGCACACATTATTGCAAAAGAGATAGAGAGAGAATGAGTGAGAGTGATAGAGAAGAAGAGAGAGGGGAAGAGTGATGTGGAAAAAGTACATAAAAGTAAAAAACGTGTGTGTAAGAAAGAGAGAACAGAGAGAAGGAATAGGGAGAAAGAGAATGGTTAGACAATAATGTCGTATTCCTCAATAGCCTACTAATCCAAGAAAACTTTTAACAGGTAAAAAACTCGGTAAAATAGGTAAAACTATTAGACAAACATGGATCCCAAATGGGACCCATATTTGGCTAATCAGTTTTACCTATTTTTTGTCGGTATTTACTCATCGAATCTCAATTTAAGTTTTGGTATCTGTTTATTGATCTGTAACGACTTCTTGCTATCCAACAATTTATACCCTTTGATGCTCTCATAACTACTAACCTGTAAAGCTTGCATGAAGACTGCTCCTCGATGGAGAACCTTTTGACGATTTTTATTTCGAAGAGTTTATGATGAAAGCAGACAATTACAAGCTAAGAGCTATCGTTCTTCCAGGTGAAATGGTTTCCATGATTTTTGTGACTCACTCCCTGATATGGACGAAACTAGTTTACGTCCAACTGTGTTGAGCAGTAGGTACATAATATAAAATATTTACAGCTTATACTAAAGCTTATTTCTCTCATCCATTTATCAAGATCGCTATCTTAAAAGGCATTTATATGTTAAACGAAATCCATTTCTCAATCTCTGGTAAATTTTCATAATTTTAATTGGAAATTGATCGGAAATTGGAAGTTATTACGTTTCCATAATCCATGCCATCCAACATCCCCGGCCAGCTATGTAGAATAAATACCCCATGCAGAAGGCTTGCTTGGGTTCAATACAAGAAGTAACAAGGACACGTGCACGGGCGTTCCACCCTTCGTCAACAGAAAATGAAAGCGGTAACATTCTTAATTCCATTGATGGAAGAAAACTGCTTTCCGATACTTTCGATATCTCCAATTTCCATTTGCTCAAGCAGTGCGATAAGGGTAATTACTATGGGCTATAGGTGGTAGGGTCAGTTTCTTACAGCATTCGGTGAATCATTCACTCTGAATCTTTGCCATAGAACATACGCAAACACCCTGGGGGCTGCAACGTTTCTTTCTGTTTGCGATATAAATGGAAACTCAATTTGTTTTATGGATTTGAATTGACACGCATCTTGATGTAGTGTTAACAAGGTCAGTGATAGGAAATATTGCGCAAGGGTGGATTTGCGGAGGGTTACTACAACTACAACTTAATTTTACTGATAAGGTTATCAAATGACAAGCAAACTGTCATTTTTCTCATGCAACACAATTAAAAATCCTTTGAAATACACCGAAATTATTCTGCGTGTTGAAATTCGCTCATTAAATATTTGCAGTCGTACTCTGCCACTTTCACCACGAGTTCACCATTAATAAAATTTAAAGACCACTAGCATAAAAGTTTCCGGAACCGCAAAGTCGACGAAGTAATCAAAGATAATCTTATGACACGCCAATAAAGTCATGTCCGCTCTGGCTATAAAAGCTCTTCCCTTTCTGGCTTGTCGGCGGCGGCGGCGGCGGCATTGCAATGCCAAACTTTCGGGTAAAAGTTACTTTTCCTTTAACTGGTGAAAGATTCTGTCGCCCCACCCACCCGAAACCTAGAACAATTTACGACTGAGGGGCGGACGGGAATTTTTATCGAGTTCTTTTACAGCTCGCCATATTGGCAGTGCTACAGACAATTTAATTGGCATTCAGTCATATTAACTTTGCAGACTTTTCCTCAAAGTTTTTCTTTTATAGTTTTCTTATGGTGAGTTTGAGTGAAGGGTTGCCTGCCTGTCGTTTGCCCAGTGGATTAAAGGGAAGGGGACTCTCTACGGTCTTTACGGTGGGTTCACAAACCTACGACATGCTTTATTAAGTGCATAAATGTTAATGTTATGAAAATTAATTGTACTTTGCTGCTCTCAAGGGACGTAATTTCCTTAAGTGAAGATGCCTCAACGCTCTAAAGAAGTGTGTACTTATATTTCTCAGATAAGCTAGAAGATACCAAAAAAATAATCCGTTGGATTTTCCCCCTCCAATAGATACTTAATAAACGAAAACAGCAAATATGGAAATAAAGTTAATGCAGATTGGCAATTTAAGTATAATGGAGATCCATGCAGTTAAGAAATATTGTGGGCTTATTCATCCCGCTGGTAATGTGATTGCGTAATAGAAAGCATCGAGGCTCTAGAACCGTATGATCCTATTGGACTATCTCCTTATCTCATTCAAATAAGTCGGTCAATATAAATAGGCTCCACAACATTTCCATTTTTTTAAAAAACATACAGCCATGATAGGAGACAATGCATGTCCTAAAATTATTGGAAGGAAGCTAATATGGAATACAACAACAAACCGCGGTTTTCAACTACTGGAAGTTGTTTTTTCTGTATAGTGTTCGATTGACAGACTAGCAAGGATTTTGAAAACCTTGAAACACTTAACCTTAGTCATCTAAGTTTTAGGCGCATCACACTTTTCTACTACTTCATAGTTTACTTGGAATTCAAATTGTGATTGTGGTTTTATTAGATAACAATGGGCGTACAAACAGATAAAGTGTTTTTTTTGTTTTGTTTTTTTTTAAAGTTTAAGTTTGTGCAATTTTATTTCTCGTTTTTATTGTCTTGTAAGGAGAACTAATGGGAAGTAAAGATTTGTATTATACTAATATTCTAACGGAGTTGGTTACCGCGAGTAACTATGGGAAGAATTGCAAACGTTTGATGAAATCCGGAGCATCTGCGTTACTGGAATACCTCCATGTGGAGAACTGTTGGATAATTGACTAATTCTCTTATGCTCAAACTGTTCTGCAGAAGAAATTCAGGATTTTGTTTCACCGTTTCGCTACTATAAAATACACCTGGAGCTGTCAATTTTTACAGGGCTATCTTGGGGTTGTAGAGCGGTTTATTTTGGAAATGTAACTACGCTACCATTTACAATCTTTTTGATTTTTTTTTTTTCAAGAGTGTGTACTAACACCTGAGGTAGATAGTATATGAAATTAATTAAGTACCAGTAGCATGGGATATTTTGTTGGACTTTTTACTCCAAGTAGATAAAAATGTTAAAATATGTGTGTGTTGCGGTGTATTGTCACATCAGATTTTTGTTTACTGTGCATATATGTTTATATATAAAATAAATACATACATATATGCGATATATAGGTTTTTCCATAAATAAGAAATAAAGCTAAGTGGAGAATCGGATAAGGCGCTAGTGTCCCAGTGGGTAGGGCATAAAAGCACATGTTAGAGTATCAAGTTGTGACAGTCCCAAAGTTATCCCATTCAAGGCTAATTAATTGCAAATTGAAGGTTAGAAAATAATACTATCTACTGTATTGCAGCATTAAAAATACATTTCTGGTTTATGAAAGTATCCGAAGCAAAAAGAAAGTTGAACAAGTACTGTGATGAAAAAGAATATAAACCGCAGACTCATGATACAAATTTGTAAACATTGTGAAAACATTGTAAACTTTTTCTTCACCTTTCATATTTGGTTTTGTTAATTTTTCCTGAAATTTCCGGAATTTTATATTTGCGCTATTTTTACCCTGAGGTCATAAACCACCCCAGCTCCTTTATATTTCTGAGAAAAAGTACCAATTTTCTTATATTGACGCCGAATAAATTTCAGTTATCCTTAGAACGCTTTTAAAACAATGAGCGATGAGAACTTTTGATAATTCTTAAGGGCGAAACACAATTCCACCGTTTCGATCCGTTTCGTACAAATGTCAAATTTGCTTCTATGAGACATACGTGCAATTGGACACATTACACCGAAATGGATCGAATCGAAACGGAGAAGTTGAGCAAATTTCAACTTTTACGGATGACATAATCTAGAAAAATCATCTGTAAAGATTTGTTTATACTCAAAGATGCATGAAAAGGCTTTTGTTGAGGAAATAAAAAAAGACATGAATTATATGACAAAAAAAGAATGTTTTCATCGATGGATTTAAAGTGGAAAGAAAAAATCTGGCAAAATTTTAAAATCAAGTGTTTGAAACCGAACGGAACAATTGTGCTCATGCATCCGTTTGGATCGAAATGGGTTGGATCGAATTGGATCGAAACGTCGAAATTGTGCTTGGCACTTTAGAGAAAAACATAAATGAATTATTTTTGGGGTTGTTTTTGACCCCGGGTAATAATAAAGGGTTAATTTACTTTCAAATTTACTTGGAACTGCTTTCTCTGACATGAAAGCGGAGTATATAAACTGAAGGTTTCAAGATTAGTTTTAGATATCACCCTGTAGTAAAGGAGTTACCAGAATTAGTGTACCTAGTGCTAAGCCATGAGGCAGAAATGATAGTATGAGTGCTAGTATTATTCACTTACTATTCTTTTCTTAAGTATTTTTGCATGTGTTTATTTAGCTAGCTTCATTAAATAAACCAGGTGTAGTTACATGTCAGTAATGTGTATTATATGTAATAATTTGTTGTGCAATGAAAATTCATAACACGCAGCATGCAATGGTATATTGTATCCAGATAATCTACATGACAGTTCTTTGGCACTCAATGCACATCTTAGAATATAGAGAATACAGGAAGTGTTGATACCTGTAAAATTTGTGTGTACGAACGTAGCTTTTTTTTTAGAGGATCATGAAGTAGAGCAGAATATATTGAAGAAAGAGATACATTATGACAAATGTATTTTTAGCTGTCAAACACCGTTTTAACTTTATCAATCTTGTAAAATTAATTAACTAAAAAGTGAAAGAAAATTTGGTAAAAACTATTTCTAAATTAAGTAAAGACTGCAAGTAATTACTTGTTGATATTAAAGTGTTAAATTTCTAAGTGGTGTTTAAGTAATTACTGCATGAAGTGTTCCGTCAAAAATTGCCACAACAATACCAATCTATGACGTGGAAAATCATTTTTCAGTCAAGTTATGAAATATTATTTTATGTACTTTACACACATATTTATATTAAATTAAATTTAAATTAATAATAAAACAAAAACGATGAAATATCCGGTCAACCGAGATTTGTTTACATTTGTGAAAGCTGAGAAATTCCTGAGGTTCTTGGCATAAGTGACTACGACTAAGAGCATTTTCGGTGGGAGCAAGCGCAATATTTCAACCCTATATCTTGTTGCCCGATCTCTATATTGATTCTATTTACTATACGCCTGTACTGAGCTTTCACTACACCGGCAACAGATACTAACACAACCTGATTTTGACTACGCTAAATTTGGCTTATCACACTTCCTGTATTCTCTATATTCTAAGATGCACATACAGACGTCATTTATTTATTGTTTTGCACCATGTCACAATTAGGAGCATTTATTATAGTAAAGATTTTTTTTTTTATTTTTTATTATTTTTTTTTTCACTAGATATTTAAAGGAGTAAGTCTACGCTTTATTTTGGATTATGATAAACAGCAGACTCAATTGTATTGAAAAAAAAGCCAATGGCCGGCCAACTTCCGTTCTTCTTACTTCCTCAAAATTCCGCATTCCGCTAGTGTCATAACTACCAACTGCAAGTTTTAATAGCAGCCTGATTCTGTCTACGGCTCAGATGCGACTATTATTTGCTAAGAACATAATTACATACTTTCATTTATTTTATTAAGATTATGTTCGAAATTATGTTTAAAGTCAATTTAACATTTTAAACGGAATACGATACTTTTTATTTATTTGTGCCCTTAAAAATCAATAGCAACGTCTTGGTATTAGCTTAGATATTGGCTACAGGTTTTAATTTAAAATATTAAACTTAAACCAATTGAGATGTGAAATACTTACATAAAGTAAAAGTTAATCGCTGAAGGTAGTAAAACGTATATGGTTAATATTTTTACAAAGGGCGTTCTACCAGAAATAGCTCAGCAGTTATAACTTTGTTTCTGATATGGAAAAAGCTTTTGGGTTCTTGTGTAAAGTTGCATTTTAATGTTTTACAGTTTCTACACTTTCCTTTCGATTTGGTTAAAAAGTATGTCTACAATGAACAATCCCAGGATCCACAATCTGAAAAATAAATCCAGAAAATTGTCCATGAGCGATGCAAAAATTCCAATATAGTTTGATAAAATTGGTGTTCTGTACTTATCATAATTTTTTTTTTTTTTTTTTATATTATTACGCCAAGCTCAGGGGATACCCTATGATGCAAAGCACAACATAGCAGGAAGGAGATAGGGAAAGGATTAGGGGATATGAGGAGAGTGGCGGAGATGCCGATGTATGTCGCCCTTAAACTTCCGCAGATTGTATGCCGGAGGAAAAACAGAAGATGGTAAGCTGTTCCACATTCGCACTGTTCGGGATAAAAAAGCATCATGAAATTTTACTGTACGGCCGAAAGTAATTTGAAGGGTTAAAGGATGTGCTCGGTTTGCAGCGCGAGTATTGCGTGCAGGAATGATTCTACAAGGGTTTAGACTAGATATTTCATCAGAACATTGACCATGGATATAGCGATAAAGGAGCGAAAGGCATCCAACATTGCGGCGGTGCTCGAGTGAGTCGATATGACAAGTTATTGCCAAATCGCCAATGAGCTTGAAGGCTCTCTTTTGGACAATATCCAATGAAGCTAAAGCTGTGCGACCAGCCCCGGCCCATATATGGGAGTTGTATTCCATTCTAGGTCTAATGTAGGACTTGTAGAGGAGCGCTAGATTTGACGGGGTGAAATATTTCTTACACCTTTTCAGAAATCCAAGACATTTCGGTGCTTCTTTGGCAACAGAGAAGATGTGATCTGTCCAGTTTAACTTACTGGAAATACCAATGCCAAGAATGATTAGTGACGGTGAATCGGAAATTAATGCTCCATCAAAAGAAACGGGTGTGGTTAAGTTATGATCTTGTTTTAATGAGATGAGACAGCTCTGGGTCTTAGATGCATTGAATTCGACGCGATTTGCTTTGCCCCAAGCGAGGATACTGTTAAGATCGTTATTCAATGATCTAGTCATGCAAGCTCGTTTAACACATGCGGCATTCCCCCTGGATTCCGCAAGAGTGTCAAAGGAGTAAGCGAAATCAAGAGTACTGTCATCTGCGAAACTATGGATGGGATTGAAAGTAAGGGAAAGCAGATCATTAATGAAAATTAAAAAGAGAGTTGGAGAGATAACAGAGCCTTGAGGCACACCGGCATTTATGGGATGCGGTTCAGATGTAACGCCATCTAATACAACACGTATTTGGCGACTAGATAGGAAACTTTCAATCCATAATAGAAGAGGAGGGGAGAGACTAAATGTTGTAAGTTTGGCTAAAAGGGCTGGATGCCAGACTCTATCAAAGGCCTTTGAAATGTCTAAGGCAACAATTTTAGACTCACCAAAATTATGCAGACTACGGTTCCAACGTTCCGTAAGAAAGGTCAGCAAGTCTCCAGATGAGCGTCCAGCTCGGAAGCCATATTGGCGATCGTTGATGAGATGATTAGTTTCTAGATACTTCATTAATTTTGAGTTAATGATAGATTCAAAAACCTTTGAAAGAATCGAAGTGATCGCAATTGGTCGATAATTTGAGGGATCGCTACCCTCTCCTTTCTTGGGAATAGGCTGAACGTGAGCTAGCTTCCAAGCAGTTGGAAATTTTCCTGTCGAATAAGACAAGTAGAATAGTTTGCGCAGAGGTTTAGCCAAGGATGAGGCACAGCTTTTAATTAACAGGGGCGAAAAACGATCAGGACCTGCGGCTTTGGAGACGTTGATCCCCTTAAGGACCCTGAACACATCCCTCGTACGAACGTGTATTGGCTCTTGTACACATTGACACGGTGGATGCAAAACAGGTGTTTGTGAAGTAGGTGGAAGACAAGAATTTGAAGCGAATCTAGCAGCTAAAATATTAGCTTTATCCAGGGAGTCAACAATCACTTCACCATTATTAAGTAGTGAAGGTATAGAGGAACTGGTGAAGTTGTTCCTGATGGTTTTGACCAGGGACCAGAAGCCTTTGCTACCTTTGCGGCTCGCCAGGATTCTTTGTCTAATATTCTGGTCAAAAAGAAATTTTTCTCTCTGGATAATGGACTTGCAGGTGTTCCGTGCAGTCTTGTACACTTGTTTCATTTCCGGACATGGATTCAATTGATAGGCGCGAAAAGCAGACTCTTTCGCTTTTATAGCTTGGTTGCACTTATCGTTAAACCAGGAGCGATCATGCTGTTGTTGAGATCTGTTGTAAGAATACGGAATGTGTTCACGCATGCCAAGATTTAGTATGTTACTAAATTCTAATGTGCATTCATCAACATCCCTCGAAGCAAAACAGACCGACCAATCAATTTCTCTAAGATACTTATTGAGACTTTCCCAATTAGCATTCTTATAGTGCCAAAGAAGCCTACTTGTAGGTGGAGAAGTAGAGCGGCACAGGTTTGAGGTGGTAAATTGAGCCGTGATTAAGCAATGGTCTGAATTTCCGAGAGGGGAACCGACTGAGATGGAATATTTGTCCGGATGAGATGTTAGAAATAAGTCGAGTAAATTAGCTTTATCTCCAGCTGTATCGGGGATTTGCGTTGGTGCATCCACTAGCTGTTGTAAATCCAATGGAAAACCAAGACGATGATTGCGGAACTCTAGATATGGAGATTTAGGTGGAGCGTAAATGATCCATAAAACCTACGAAGGTTATGGGAGCCTTGATGGTCATTATATGAAATGAATAATTCAAACACATTTTTTGGAAAGCTTGTCTGCCCGTTAAATTATGACAAAGTGTTATTTCGTACCATTTCAACGCACCATGTTTTTACCACCCAAAAAAATGCAAAGAAGACATTAATTCATAACAATTTACTTTCGTCAACATTCAATTCAAAGTTGTGCTTATAAAGCGCAAGAGGAGCAACTTAAAATGGAAAACGTCTTCAGGCTTTGTTTTCTTATCTCTCCACGTATTACTCTTCCGGAACATCCTGTGCTCATAATCCCAGCCGAGAAATCCATAAGTTTGCTTCATGGAAATTATTTCATCCAGCCAAGTGGTCTCCCACACTCCATCCTTGAATACAGCTATCCGGGAAACTCAGTTCTCTTTTCAATTTCTTTAGAGTTCATGGAGAGGAACATTATTATCTAGGAAAACAGTTTTCTTGGCATTTTATGCAGATTGGCTCATTATATCGCAGACACTTTGAGTTTCGGGTACTATCATCAGACAGAACTTTTGGTGGCTGCAGCGCTTTTCTGGCTTCTGTTATATTCCTCTCCCAGGAATGGTTGAGATCAGGCAAAATTGCTTTCTAATTGTTTGCTAAACCACTCACCGCAGATAAGATTGAATTCTCCCCTATGAACTACTTTTGAGGAGAATTTGGGACTGCATTTCAGAAATGGGAAAAGTATGATATTCAGCAGCGCCCTCATTTCCGACGGAATGGCCTTTGGGAGGAGAGAGTTAAGTCAGCCACACAATTTGAAGAAGAATAAGAAAACCATGAAAGAATTTCAAACTTTGAAGTTTCATAAGTTGAGAGTTTTGTTCGCTTTTATTAATTCCCATCCCGATTTGGTCTTAGAGAAGTTTTAAATTATGGTCGCAAACAAGAATCAGTTGCTTTGATACTCCCTGCTTATGACCAAGCATTGCAATGTAAGTATTGACACAGTTTTTCCCAGCAGTCAGCAGCAGTTCCTATACATAAAGTTGCGAGAAAACATCAAGTTAATAAAAGTAAAGAAAGGCAACATCCCCCGAAATTTATTCGAGACATCCTACTCAATTTGTCGCGTCTCTTCATGATTCCACAAAATCTCTATTAAATAAGAAAAGCAATCTCCAGGCGATACCGCCTCTAAGTCTCCATTTAACAAATTGGTTTCCTTGTTCGGTTTACTTGGAAATGAGAAGGAACTGCCTTTCGTTTGTCTTCGACGAAAGTTTTTCAATTAATTTTCTGTTGTCCTGCCACAAAGAGGACAGATAAACTTTGTTTGCTCGCTATCATATCATAGACTCGGCTGCTAAACTGGGTCGCTGTCCCTTCGAGACCCAAAAAGCTCATATTTCCAATGGACGATGGAAGTTAGCTGGGTTGTGGCGTCTAGGATGGCTATAATTGATTAGGAATCGATAAACCTAGATTTGGGATAAAGGATGTGATTAACGATCATCTAAACAACATTTTCGCACGCTAGCAACTAATGGCAATCACTTTGTCTTTTATTTCTATTTTCGCAAGGAAGCTTGGCTGCAAATGTTGTACAATGAAGCGATGGCACGGGCATGATAAGTTGGTGGTATATGATGAAAGCCTAGAGAAAGATATTTACTGATTATGATTGTTTTTGTAAATATAAGCGCCCTTATAAATTTGGAAGAATACTTGTAACAAATTAAATAAGGAGTTTGTGTATATCCAGAGAATATCTTTAATTCGATTTGCTTTAGAAATGGTCTGGTACCGTTTGCAATATTTTTGTTTAACTTAATAAAAACGTATTATTTTTGGTTTTAAATTTTAATTTAAATTTACATTAACATTTTCTCCACTTAAAAATTCAGTTATCAAAACTGTGAAAAGTAACATGTTCTAAGACTTAGGGAATACGTTAGTGGGTCGACTGCTTCGTTGAAGACTGACAAAGCCATGATATCCGAAATATCTCAGAACTAAGATTGATATTTTTGTTTCCCTTCCCTTTTTCACTTCCTTTACACGAGTTTGGGGAAAAAAAACTTTCTAATTTAATTTCATGATTTGAACTTACCGAGAAGTCTTTCCGGAATTATTTCGGTAATTATTTATACAGAACCGAACAGCAAAAATCCTTGTTAAAATATTCACACGTTTATGAACTTAAGTCCAAGGCTTAATCACTAAATTGGCACTTCAAATGTTTTTATTTCAAAATTAACACAATTGGCGGAACAATTTAAAGTTTTTTAATTAAAGAAAGCACAAAATACAAAACCCGACACAAAAATACGAATCTGACGTTTAGTTCGAATTAACACATTAAATTGTTCTTGCCTTTCCGCCCCTTCTCCTAAGAACCCAGATTCCTTTACACCGATAGGGTTTTTACACGATATTTCGCTTCCTTTAGTTATATGTCTGTGTTACGTTAATCATTTAATAATTGTAAATTTTTGTTGTCATGGCCAAATGTACAGTTGTTGCATTTTTAAAGCAATAAAAGTTGCATTAGCCGAACTCAGTCCCTTTTTGTAAGCACATTTTATAGCTTATCGGTAATCACATTTGCTTAATACTACTGAAAATACTTTGTTTTGGGCAGTGTTGGGCAAAATGTAATCTGATTAATGATTAACAATTACAATTAACCATGTAATCTGTAATCAGTTTACTTTGTAACAGATTACTAATGTAATCCATTTCCATAATTAAATAATGTAATCGATTAACGTGTAATGTGATTAGAAGTTAATCTGATTACACATTAATCGGTTACAAGTTAATCCCACTACATGTTAATCTAATTAATGTGATTACATTTTAGACATTTAAGATATTTCAGATATTTGTATTCTAATTCTTCATAAAACTCCCTAAAACTAATTTCGTACGAGAACAATACTATTTTCTTTCAATTCATTTCATTATATTAATAATTACTTTTAAGTAATCTACAAAGTAATCTATTACAATGTAATTAGATTACAAAAATCTAATTATATTGTAACAGATTACACATTTGATAGATTACATATTCTCTCATAAATAATCTGATTGATATGTTTAATTAGATTACTTTGTAATTTGACTAAACTGTAATGGAATTATTAATTAAATTACACTGCAATCAGATTACGCCCAACACTGGTTTTGCGTAACAAGACTAGGATAAGTAAATTTAGAAACTAGGATACGATTGAAGTTCAACTTGCTAAAAGAAAATAATCTCACTATCCTCAAATCGTAAACTTCGCAGGGCATATCTACTTAATTTTGCACCGCTTGAGAAACATGATATCTAGATATTGCTGAAGGGTAATAAAATAATGTGCTTTGTATCTCTGTCATATCATATTGAAATTTTATATTGTAATAGTTCGTCACAATCTGAAAACAGTTGCAAACTCAATTTTAGTGAAAAACGCATTAAGGCAACTCCCATTCTTCCAGAATTAGTAGCACTAATTAAGCCAAAATTGGCTAACCAATTGACTAATTATCTGGGGTTGAAGAAAACTAATTATTACTTCACACTTTTCCTTTCTCCCCGAAGGCGACAACCCTCTTATAAAGCATCCGAGCTGTTGCAAAACAAAGGAACATAAAGCAGCAATCCAAATTGGGCTCTGATTATTTCCCCTTATGTGGGTTCGCTCTTGTTTTTTGAAATAATACTTTTGTGCACTTCAGCCAGCGTCAGCTTTGCATAGCGCGGTGAATCAATTTGCGGCAAACAGCACCCTCAAAATACAATTTGTACCAAAGTTTTCGTCATGCTGTGCACATTCCGAGCTATGGCTAACCAGAGAATGTGCAAATTATTTCCCTCTTAGCACCCATGCACTCGCACTCTGCTCTAGGTGCAGCAGTAGTAACTTACCATTCTGTAGTTAGGTAAAATGTGAGTTCCCTCAATTGAGATCCTCGTTGTGTGAAACTAAAGGGTCAGGACGACAAACGGGATGAACGTTTAGAAGGCAAACTTGCATTCTTCTGAAAGGGAAGAGCTTATTGCCAGGATGATAATTAAGAATTACATAGGTACTTAAGCCCCCACAGAAAAGATTCCGAATAGAAAATATCCGAGCTGATGGCTTAATCTCCAGAAAATCTTAGTTCCTTATGCAATTATAGCCGGAGAGAATTTCTGCAAGAACACGTAACTTCCACCCGTGTAGTTACCTCGAGACTTTTATATGATAACCAATTTAAACGTTTCCTTGTCAAAACCAGACCTCGACATGAGGACGAATTCACATGACCCGGCGGCCATTTAATTAAAATAACGGCTATTCTCCCTTCCTTACTTAGTTATGTAAGCCTAGACAACGCGTCTTCCTTAATCGCTCATGCTGCAAAAGCCCATTAAATGTAATTCCACTTTAATTGCTGGAATGGGATTCTTGAGAACACCATTGTGGGAATACTGCAACTGATTGCACTCAGATTGTGTAAGAAGATCTCATTGGAATTGCTAACACGTCCAGATATTAATTTTATATGAAGAAAACAAGGTTTGGAGTGTGTCGTCTTCGTACTCGTCCTGATAGGAACACCGTATCAGTTAATTCAACAGAAAATTGCTCTGGTTGTCGGTTGGAGGTGGAGATGTCGTGTACCACATCCATTCGAAATAAAAAATTTCTGAAAATTAAGATTTACGTATTTAAATTGAGAACTAAATATTCGAATTTATCAGCGTCCACTTCTACTACAAACAGCCTTAGAGCGTTTTTTATACTCAACGATGACCAACTTTATGAATGTTACTTCGATATACGGCTTAAAGGAGGAGTAAATTCATTTCAGATCTAGTGGGAGTTACAAATATGGAAATGATTCTGCCTTTTTGCAGAATACTTGTACTCAACTCAAAATCATCGTGTACAGTTTAAATATTGACTATGTTTCCATACAGGGTTCAATACCAGTTGAACCCGAGTTAGTGGTCATAGAAAGGGAGTGGAGTTGAGTTTTGGTTGAATTGAACCCATTTTAACTCCATGAAATTAGTCGAGTTGAATATGGTTCTGTATAAGTATTTGTGAGCCGGCTCCAGATGATACCAGCACTTGACGCACATTCGTAATTCTACTAAAATCTGACATCATGAGGATGGAAGCTCGCATATATGTATAACAGAAATGTGAGAAGACTATCCACATCATATGGCATATATGTGCCAATTGCACATTACCGGACCAAGCAAATCATTTTGATGCGCCGAGCTGATGTAATCAAGTTCGCTTAAAAGACGAACTTATCACACATCGAAAGGACATCGTACCAAAAAGTAACGGTATTTTCCAGCTAAGAATTAAGGGAAATAGAATTCTAAGGCTAGTAGCATGTTTATAGATATCGCCCACCATTTCTTTCTTTTAAATTTTACTTTTTCAACAATTAATCCGCACTTGCCATAGTGACATATGCTGAACTACCTAGAACTGCTCGCTCCATTCTCGCATAGCAGACTAAATCAAATCCAGAAAATATAAAAAATGAACAACAAACAGGAATCAAAAGTTCCCGCAAGACATATGTCACATGTAAACATATCGCAAACGCATCATCTCAATTTGAATCACAGACTTCAATATAATATACATAGACGATGACAGCCCGCAAAGACTGAAGCCAGCATAAAATATGCGTTTTATATTGCAAGTGATTAGTGCTACCACAAAGTAAACAAAATATTTACAGAAGGGAAATTGATACAAAACAGGAAATTATTTATTGCAATAAAATGTTATTACCTTGATAATTTATAGTAATATTTCAAGGAAATAACAAAAATTGTGTGCTCTAACATTTATTTTTAATACGGAATTGGTTTTTAGTAATTAAAAAAAAAAACTTAAAGAGGATTAAATGCATTACAACCATGAGAAAAATCATAAAAAAGAATATTAACAATATACAAGTTCTTACCCACCTTTCATCGTAATATGTTCTTATAAGGCTTTTAGGAATGACAAGCATGATTCAGGTATTTGGATTAGTGCATAGATACTTGCCGGAAATGACAGATAATTCGCCTTTCTACCTGGGATGTGAAAGTGGTGACCTTATTGTGGCTATAGTTACTTAATTTATAATAAAACGAAACAATGGCTTAGGTATTCTGATATCAGGGTTGTTTAGTCTAAGTGAAATAAAGGGAGGTGCTGGTTTAATAAATGACAAAAGACTGATATAGTATTTGTAATAGTCAAATTTCATTTGTCACACTTTATTCGGTTTTCTGACAATTTTCTTCAATATAAAAAATTTCTTAACTTGGAAAAATGATAATTTCAAATTACATTTAAGCAAACAATAATTTAAACAAATGATAATTCAAATAAAAAATACAAAATGCAAGTGATAATTTAAACAAATAAACAAAATAATAAGCCAAAACAGTTCAAAAATAAAAATGCTAATAAGTAAATAATAATGAAATTCATCCAAAAAATAAAAAGAAACGCAAGAGAATTCAATGAAAAATGCAGAAGATTCTGTTGTATTAATCTGTAAAAATAAAAAAAATTTATTAATGTCAATTTTGAATAGGTATCACTCCAGCCTATATAGGTATTTTGCCGGAACTCAAAATGAACAATTTCGGTAAGGGAAAAGCTCAAAAAACAAAAATTCAATTAAAACAGGGTGTTTCGCACTAGGAGGATAATAGACCGCGGTTGGTGATAGTACTCACCTAGATGAACCAAAACTTGTATGGAAGGGGGGGGGGGGGGGGGGGAAATATCCACCGTTTAGGAGTTACAGAGTGATTACGAAAACAAAGTAGTTTTTCACTAAACACCCTGTATCTTAAAAACTAAAGGGCGTACTGTCACAGATAAGAAATCATTGTATGCATAACTTCATGGCATTTCCAATGACTACTCAATTAACCCCACATCCCTCTCCCATCAAGAATTATGGTTGTCTAAACTAAAAATTTCGGATTTTCTTAAATTTTTTTTTTAATTTAAACTCTATTATTTAACATAATTTTTTTTTATAAAAACTGTAAATTGTAGACTCTCCTCTTTAAGTTGACCTATTACACCTAATGTACTATCTGAAGCGCTTTTGAATGTTTTATTCAACGCAAATCCGGCTACTTTATACGAAATATTTCTGCTATTAAATCAACTCAAAGACGTCCGTGGAAACAGCATCGAGTTAATTCAACCAGCAGTACTTAACGATAGCAAAGTCTAGTTCAATTCTGGTTCATAGAAACTTGAAGCTCCTGTTGAAAAAACCCCTATTTATCCCAATATAACTTTGGGATCCGAAAACTAGGTAGGTATACGCTCATTTACTGGAAGCATAGATTGGGGGTTAGTAAAACTTAGTATAAAGCGAAATTTATTTTCTTTGTAGGTACCAAAAAAAAGGAAGGGCTTAGTTTCTTGATCTGGCAAAATTGATGTACGACTAGAGGAGGGAAGACATGAGAATAACGTTTACAGTTCCTCATCATCTCGTAGTATAATAAGCTCAACATTCTCTTGTTGTTGATGCGCCAACAATCCAGGTCAGTTCTTCTGATCTGATATAATAAAATTTCTGTTGTTTTCACAGGACTGGTTCGATTTGGTCATGTCTTTTACAGCATTAAGCAGTGATTGGAAAGCTATTCAAGACATGACTTGAAACTCAGACATATAACTCAACCATTTGATAAAAATTCCTATTCAGGACGATTAACATAGTCCAATAAGAAACTCACGTTTGAGCTGAGAAGGTTGCGCATACGAGATTGGGACCGAATATGAATGTAGGACTCACACTTCTATGGTTCCTTTACAAATGTCAATTGACGAGCGTTTTTTTTTTAAAGTCGATATGGAAAATTAATAACTTTTACAGGAGCAGCTTTGAAGTACTTTACTACAAGATAAACAATGTAATGCAAAATTTAATAATTTTTAATTATTCGTTAAACATTAACACATTGTAAGAATATTTACAAAAAAAAAACTATTAGCGTTTTTCGAAGTTGCTGCTTTGTCGTAAACTTCATACATTCTAGAAAGACACATTTATCGAAATTTTCTAAATCTATCGTGCACTTGTCAAGTTTTGAGGAATACTTTCATAAGTTTTTTTAATTTAATTTAGCTTTTAACGTAACAAATAAATAGATTTTGCCATATATTTTGAAAATATTGGTTTTTGAAAAAAAAACGCTTTTTAACTTGTAGTTGGAGTCTGGTAGGGGTTTGAGTAAGGCACAATCTTCATAACGCAGACGTTTCCTAATTCAATTTCACCGAATGCATCTTTTCTCTTACCTTGTAACATGTGATCGTAAACTGTAAACTGAGATTTATTCTAAAGATCACAATCCAAAAAAAACCATATAAATTCAAGCGAGTGTTAATTTTACTCAATCAGAGACCGGGATAAAATTAATAATAGAATAAATACTTAATAAATAATAATAATTGATAAAATAATAAAAGTAACATAGTTTAACATCTAATAAATGGAGGCCACAAAACTTAAAATTATTATATTAATTAATTATTTGACATCTAATTCGATACATCGACATTGTGGTCGTGCCTTATTTCCGGTATGAAGCCTTCATTGGCTCCGGAGAGAGTTCGGTGGATTGTCTTCTTATTTTTCCTATTTTTTGGACGGCTGTCAGAGTATCAAGAAGTGGACTCTCTGTTATAACTAGCCCCTTAAATAAATAATCCCATAACTAAAAAAAATTGCAAATAAAATATATTTTATTACTAACTAAATTATACGCCAATCAAGTCTTATCACCTTGTAAATTCCTTTCAATTTTTTTAACTAAATTCAAGAACAGCCCCTAAGTTAGGTTCAGCCTATAACCTAGGTGAATTTTAGCTTGGTGATTAAAGGGCCTATTGTCTCTTTGCCCCTTCTAATTTGTGCTAAGCTCCGAGTTTGAATCTCGAGCGTTTGAGGATCTCACATTTTGCCCTATACAAATATTTACATGACTCTCAGACCTCGTGTATATACATATCTGAATTGGTACACGGAGAAAAATGAAAATTTCAAATTGAACGAAATCATTGTTTACACCAAACGATTTCGAGTTTAAAACGGCGCCAATGGCGCTTAACGTTTGTTTTAATAATTACGAAATGTTCATATTGAACGCATATAGCCTGACTGTAAAAATATTCATATCAAACAATCTTGTGTTCAATTCAATCATATAACATGTTCAAGAAATGGAACATTTTTCTCATTTAAATTGAATTACATATGCGTTCAAAATAGGATCGTTTGCAAATATTCACATCAAACAACCTTGCGTTGATTTCAACAAATAAACTGTTAAAAAAATTGAAAATTTTCGAGTCCAAATTGAAAACTTGTTTATTTATGATAAAATTTCATTTGTAAAGCTAATTTACATTATATACTTCTGTATAAATCTTTCACTAAAAATATATTTATGACGAAGGAGTTGATGGTAACTGATTAAACCAACTAAGGGCAAAGGTAGACCCGGTATCATCAGTTCAAGCATACGGCTGTAATTTTTTGACGAAGAAATACACAATATTTTTTTAATATTTAAATACTCACAACTAAACCAAATTTTGTTTCTGCCACAATTTCAATTTTGTCTGAAATTTTGCTATAATTCTTATTAAGTAATAACCGGGCAATATTTCGACAGCCATTTGTTAATGTACTCTACCACGTCTATTCCAAATTTAGCTTCTAGAACGGTATTTAAATGAATGAACATAGGCAAAATACCAAAATTAAAAGAAAACTTTTAAGTTGCGAAAAACAGAACCCAGACTTGAAATGTGTACGAACTAAAACAAAGCTACAAAAATAATAATAAATTTAACTCTGTTGACGATTAAAGTGAAGGCGTTTAGCTTTCAAAATGAACAACATCCCGGTTAATAAAAATCTAAATGCATTTAGCCATCATACTGAACGTCACAGTATTCAATGTGAATTGTTTTCTTATTTATAGTGAAATGTTAAATTGAAAGCTTTTTTTAAACGCGCAGACATTTTTGCGTTTTTGGAGAATCTTTCAATTTAAATATGTTTTCGTTTCATTTGATGGAAAAGTAGTTGAAAGAAACGGATTCAATCGAATATGCATTTTAAACGCGGCATGCGTTTGTTGTGAATTTTTATTTTTCTCTCCGTGTACTGTTTGCCCGTTTTAGATCGAACTAAATCTCATTGAAAGCCTCCATTGTCTATGCTATCTACTAACCGTTCCTTAATTTCTATTGATCAGCTGCATAGTTCCGTTTTCAACAGAGAGCCACCAACACCAGCTGATTTCTGGTTATGGCGACAGTTGTATTGTCGCATCCCTCGATGTGCTACAATCAGTTGAAATAGGGTGGGAAAGGTGGGTAAAATAGTCGTAAATAATGTTTATGTTTGCACGAAAATACTCTACCCAACGCTTGAGACGGATAGCTATCCGTGACTAGATGTATTCTTTTTGGACTTTTTTCTTGCATCCATGTCGATATTTTCATGTAAGCAAAAACACACCTTTTTAGTCATTTACTATGTGGCAATTGCCAATTACTGCCAATGAATGATTCCGTGCTATGAAAATTACGCGACTCTCAATTGTTCTAGGTCCAGTAATTACAGCAGTTGATCAAACTTGTCACGCGAAAATCTCGGTGAAAATATCTCAATCAAGGCAACAAGCGATACAGCCCTATTCTAATTAAGGCTTTTAGATCAGGAAATGCTTGGAATCTAAATTACTTACTTCAATGGACTTGGTCAAGTCATTTTCGTTTATTCCGACTATTGTATAGTCCGCTGTGCGCCGCACGCGATCTATAAGGAAAACATATAGACGAGGCGCCACCTGTCTTTGTGGAAAGGGACTATATTTGATGGAAAATTGTTGTTCGTGTCGGTCTTTCATAAACTACAGCGACGTTTTACAAAAAGCTCCAGAATTTACATATCCAATTAACCTGTCCAGAAGGAGAATTTTTTACAACTCAATTTAAGTTGCGTGTGCATCATAGGTGTGCGTGCTATTACCGGTAAACTAAAAAGCGACTATAGTTGTTGGTAGTGTTGAATCAAATGCGCGTCCTTCATAGTTTCGGTGGTTTCTACTCGTGCTCTGTTACGACTGAGGTAATGAAATTGGTAATTTTTATGTGAAAGACATTTTGGAGGTTTGCTCAATGCAGAAATTTTTTGCAAGAACGACTTAAAGAAAATCTTATTAAGGAAAGTTCTGACTTAACTGCGAAACACTTTCTAAAATTGCTCTGCAATTTTCTAAATTGAGACATGTACTTACGTGAGATGTATTACTAAAGAAATGTGAGTTATTTGGAGCCTTTATCTTGTTGTGAGTTACTCCTAAGGAGATATGAACTAATTTTTTAAACAGTTTTACGTAGTATTTAGGACATATTAATAATGTATGGACCGTTGTAGTCACAACAAACAAAGCAAAGGTTTGACTGAAGTTATTTTTATTATTTGAAGAGAATGCCTCGCCTGTTTCAAGCCACTTAATTGACGCACCATTATTGAGGAAAGATCGTTTCCATTTCACTTTTAGATACGCCCGGATTTCTAGCAAACCAACTTGCAATACAATGGCCTAATTAGCATATAGCAATGTAACAAATTGGCGTCTTATTAGAAGGTTGAAATTTGTATAAATAATAATAAGGTTTTTGAATTTATCATTATCATCAAATTAAAAAAGTTTCTGGAAGCTAATCAACTGATCAACGATCGCCAATATAGCTTTCGGTCTGGACACTAATCTAGTGACTTATAGTGACTTTCCTTACGGAATGTTGGAACCATAGTCTTCAGAACCCTGGTGAGTTCAAAATTGCTGTCCTTGATATTTCAAAGGCCTTTGATAGAGTCTGGCATTATTCCCTTTTGGCCAAAATTAAAGCACTTGCTCTCCCACACCTCTTATATTATGTACTACAAGGACTATAAGAGTTGTATAAGATAGCTATACATCTGAACGTCATCCTACAACTGCTGGTGTACCCAGGGCGTTGTTATATCTTCGCCGGTCTTCTTAATTTTCATTAATGATCTGTTTTTACTTACTGTTAATTATATCCATTATTTTACTGATGGCAGTTGACAATATCCTTGGCAAAGCGAATCGCATCGAATTCAGTGCGTTTTACACTTAAAGCTGTCTCATCTCATAATTTTACCACTCCCGTTTCTTTTGATGGAAAACTGATTTATGATACATCGTCTGTGAACATTCTTTGCATTAATATTTCTAGTAAGTTAAACTGAACAGATCACATGTTGTCTGTTGCTATAAGAAACATCGAAATATCTTGGATTTCTGAAAGGTGTAAGAAATATTTTAGCCCATTAAATCTAGCGTTCCTCTACAAGTCCTTGGAATAGAATACAATTCTCACATCTGTTAGCACAGCTTTTTCTGATCCCTTGTAGACTGATTCCTAAAAGCAATACTCGCGCTGCAAAGTGCACATATCCTTCTAACCATTACAATACTTACGGCCGTACAGTAAAATTTCTTATCCCGAACTTCAGTCTACCATCTTCTGTCTTTCCCCGGACTTACAATCTCCAAAGGTTCAACATTGATATTCTCATAATAATAGTAAATGTTATTTCAAAAATTGACATGGTGTTGCCATACAAAATTTTTTTACGTATATATTTCGTTTTTATTATATTGCAAAGCACCTCAAAATATAAAATCCTATGAAATTGGTTATAATAATTTTTACTGTCTGACGAACCATTCTAGAAATATAAGCGAAAAAACAGTCAAATAAACAATCACACTTGGGTGACCGCCAATACGAAATTACAAACGGGCGGGAAAGAGGATTACGGAACTGGTTGAGCAGTCGTTGGAAAGGCCATGAAGTTCTGCTTCTCCATACAACGAGCTCTGAAAGTGACCGTAGACTTTGAACTTTTAAAGATACAGGTTATTTTGTGAAAGACTAGCCTATTTTCTTAATCAACCTGTAACTCCGAAACGGTTGAGTTGAGATGCCGGCCTCCCTATGCCATACAATTTGTTTTTTTTTTTACTAGGTGACTATTGTCACCTCCTGTTGTAAGGTCACGAAACACCCTGTATAATTCGCATACATTTTTTTGCAAGAATGCTCACGTTTCCGCCGCTGTAACTCCTTACACATCAGACTTACAAGAAATGTGTCAAATTTATATTTTTACATTTTTGTCGTAGGATCAATCGTTGAGGAATTATTTTGAAAAAAAAAACAATTTTTGGTACCTTTAATCCAAGATGGCGGACCGCGCGCACCCAGCTCCCCTCCCCCCTCCCCCGAAGGAAAATAAAAATGTAACTTAGAGTAAACGCTAAACTAAATAAATCCTGTAAAAAAAATTACAAACTAGGCAAAAAATCTATCAAAATTAAAAAGCAATTAAAACGAATTTTTAACAAAGTCTCAATTAAAAAATTAGAGATAACTTGTAAAAATGGAAAAATATAATTAGAATAAATAAAAAAAACTTTAAATAACGTAAACTTTTAGAGATGGAGGTCACTGCAGCCAAGGGCTGAGAGGGGATTTGGGGGGCCCTGGACAACCAGAAAAATGGGACCCCCTCCATCTTAAAATCATAAAAATATGTCAACCAAATAAATAAAACAAAATATGCACCAAAACGCATAAACTTATTCGATATAATTTTTCTTTCTATGTTTATTAGTATTAATATTAGTATCTATATCATATACCTAAATAACACGACTAAATATAACCTTTATAGGAAGGGATTATTCGAAATGGAAACAATGTACATAACTATAAAGTAGAAGCCGAAAAGAAAAATGGTACAATGCTATGCAAAATATTTATGGGGCTTTGCTGTGCAAATTTTTTTAAAAAATATGACAAAAATATATTTTTATTTCAGTTGCATTTACCATGGATTTAGGGGGCTTCCGGGCTTGGGGCCCGTGTTATATGGCCCTCATGGCCCCCCTCTATCTGGCTCTGTCTACAGCATGTTAACTAATAAATTAACGCCACTCGGCAGAAATTGTAAGTAGAGAGATTGAAAAGTGAGATTAGACTAAGTTCGGTGTTGGGTCTGTCTAAAGTGGTTACTCGGCTCTGCTGAATTTTTGAAGCTTAGTTTTTTAGAAATTAATAAATCGTAAACCAACTTAAAAAAAAAGAAAAAAAGTTTTTAATTTCAATTAATTGGGTTCGACCAAAGGCAACCAAACCTAAGTCGATTTTCGTCAGATCAAAACCCAACTAGTTCCTCTAAAAGAGAGCAAGAGGAAGAAAATTGGCTAGCCGAAACCTCCAGTAAGCTTGAGCTCTTTCCGCCAGACCCCAGGTAAAACTTTATTTTGTCTTCTTAATTTGGTAATCGCCCGTGGCGCTCTTCACGTGGATCTCCAACCTACAAAGTCATCGCCCTGTTGACCACTCGACAAGCTGTGAACACTAATAAAATCGATAACAATATATACCTACTATTTTCTTATATTGCTCGTTACACAATTAACGTCAGAACTCTTCTTAATATCAACTATCTCAAATTTAGATTTTTATTTATTTATTTATTTCGCTAAAAATGCTAGCTACAATGGTTAAAAAAAAAAAATAATATCCAAGTAAAAACTATAAAACAGAACAATTTTTAAAAAAAAATTTTTATTTGGAACTTATTAATGTGAAAGTCAATCGAATGAAAATTCATATTAAAAGTACAGCACTTTCTAGACATTGGCTCAAAGTGTCCATAGTTGGTGCGATGGGAGCACAAGTAAATAAAATCATTCGATCGTGTCGAGTGTCGAGTTCCTGAATTGAATTTAATTTTATTAAGCATCAAAGGCATGTCGATGTCACCCTTCATAAGTTGAAAAATAAAACTTATGTCACATATTTTCCTACGAGTTTCTAGAGTAGGAAGGTGTATTAAATTTAATCTTTCGTTATAAGGAGGAAGATGAAGTCTATCCGTCCATTCGAGACCTCTTAGGGCAAAAAGTAAATATCTCCTTTGCACGCTCTCAATACGTTCTATGTGATTTTTGTACGAGGGAGACCAGACAGGACTGGCATTTTTCAAAATGGGTCTAACAAGAGTGGTAAAAAGAGCTTTAGTAATGTAGACATCATCAAGTTCCTTTGCCCAGCGCTTTATGAAACCTAACATTGAGTTCGCTCTACTAACAATGTGATCAATGTGGAGGTTAAAAGTGAGTTTAGAGTCAAACAATACCCCCAAGTCAGATATATTATCAACTTTCGAAAGCAACAAACCATTCATAGCATAGACATCATTCGAAGGAACTCGCCTACGAGAGAAAATGGTTAGCTTACATTTATCAATGTTCAAAAAGAGAGAACTCTTAGTACACCATTCAACAAGTCTGTCCAGGTCCTTCTGCAATTCAAGACAATCAGAATACGAATTGATAGATTTATACAGTTGTAAATCATCTGCATAAATTAGTATATCAGATTTGTTGACTACATGAGAAACATCATTTATGAATAATATGAAGAGCAGTGGCCCTACATGGCTACCCTGTGGAACACCAGAGTAAGCCGTTATTCCCTTAGAAAGAGCTGAAAGGAACTGTATCCTAACTTTACGATCCTTAAGATAGGATGATAACCAATTCAACAACCAAATTGGGAAATCCAAGGATTTCAGTTTAAATAACAGAAGAGAGTGTGGAAGCTTGTCAAAAGCCTTGCTGAAATCTGTATAAATACAGTGAGTTTCGCAACCACGCTCAAACGATTCGATACAAGTAGATGTAAACTGAAGCAGATTTGTTGTTGTTGATCTTCCCTTCATAAAACCATGTTGATGAGGATTAAGAGCTCTACTACAATGAAAATACAGAAATTCAAACAAAGAAGCTTCAAACAGTTTGGGAATACAAGACATTTTAACGATAGGACGATAGTTGGTAACAAGCTCTTTTTTACCGGACATAAAAATTGGGATAATAAATGACTTTTTCCATAACTCAGGAAATTTACCAAGCCGCAATGATAGGTTAAACAGCAATGTTAACGGGTAAGAAAGTGTTCCACTGAAGTTCTTTAGGACAATAGGTGGTAACCCATCTGGCCCAGCGGGTTTAACTTGGACATGGAATCCTCAACAGATTTCTGAGTGAATCACGGGATATCAACTTTAGGAAGTGTCGTTATGTAATTAAAATAAGCAAAATCAATTTGAGTGTCATTAGTTAAAAATGATTCACTAAAGTAATCAGCAAAGAAATTAGATATCACAAACGGATCATGACTAGTATTATCCTTAAATACTAACGCAGGAGGAAAATTATTGGAATTGGTATTTACAAAACGCCAAAATTGTTTAGGATCCGATCTGATTACATTTCTCATCTTAAACAAGTACATATCATAGGCATGCAAAAGAGCAATACGAAATTTGCTCCTCAATAACAAAAATTGTTTTAGGTCTTCATAAGACTGAGACCGGTGAGACCTTCGCCAAGCCTTATTTCTCAGGTTGGGCAAGCCTTTAAGCTCGGCATCGTACCAAGGAGGACACGAAGAGCCAATCCTTATACAAGACAATGGAACACAATCCTTAAAAAAATCTAACATAACATTATAAAAATGTGCTGTAACTTCATCTACATTATAATTGTTTAAAAGAAAGCACCAGTTAATGGACGATAAATTAGAATTAAGTTGGTTAAAATCGGCTTTCTTAAAGTTAAAGGTCGGCAAGTTTTCAATCGAGGACATACCAATAATCTGGCAATCAATGCCAACTATCACCCAAAGTTGGATGGTATGCATCAATAGGAACCAATGATGTATCACACGGACGAACCATACATTCTGAAGCATCCGAGGTAAAGACCAAGTCCAAGCTCTTATTACGATTATTTTTAACATCATTTACCTGAGAAAGACCAAGCGCGGCAATAGCATCCAGGAACCAACTCGACGAATTAGCAGGAAGTTTGAAATAATTGTTTTTCCAAAAAATTTAAGTCACTTTTGAGCTCCGCATATTTTTTGATTTTGAACAACGCTATAGGTGTCGGTCTTACAAATGTACTCTCCTGACGACTCGGGTGAATTTTGTAGTCCGTTACAAGAATGTAAAATGAATTAGATCATTTCCCTGACTTCATTAAAAACATAATTTCCCAATTTTTTATAGCACATTTTCATTTGAACTGCCAATCTTCCATATTGGTACATAAAATTCCACAGATATTTATTCCGTGAATTGGTCTTGTTTCGGGATACTAAATTCATTGTTAGATGTTTCTTTTACCTAAAATTAAATGCTAACTGAGTAAGGATTATTTAATGTGAATCATGGTTGGCTGAACTTTCTTCTACTTTAAACCTTCTCGGAAGATCTTGAGTGTTACTTCCTTTTTTGACATATCTCAAGTGTATGTCCAAGATCCCTTTTGTTCGATTTACTAAGTGTCGCTTGTATTATGTTTTAGTACAGTAAATATGTAGCTATGCAATTGACGTATTTATTTACAAATTAGGTTGTAAGGATTGCTGTCCTATGAAAAGAACTCCACGCTAAAATTATGTATTAAATTGTTTTTTATAAAAATTTCCTGCAGGACTATCCCATCATCTTAAGTATTTTAATTGAGTGATCTTCTTTTAGTTGAAAAGTATTAGAAGAGAGATTGCTGCCACATTATTTCTAAATATTATCTCGTTAGTTTCCTGTGCATTAAGAACTAGATAAAGCACGTAATGGGAACCCTACACGCTTCAAAAGGTTCTACGTCACATTTTTGGTCTGCTTTGCCACATTTACTCGAGGTTCATTTTTGATTTATTTTCACAAACCTTCCGCGACAATCTTAAAAGATGTTTTTATTCCCGTCGTGGGCACTATACTGCCATAATACCACGAATTTTGTTGGAATCTGCCTTGAATGCAAGGAGTAGGTACATACGGAACAAACTAGAACAAGGGTCGCAATATTGAGATAATCGTACAAAGTATGGGATCGACTATCCTCTTATTTTCCTCCATTTATTGCATTGCGCTACTTTATTGGGTAATAAACGAGTCGTTGCCATAGGTTCCCCTACAAACACCGAGGACTGCGTCTTGAACAAAAGTCTTTATTCATCGTACCTGTTTCCTAACAGACTCACATAGGTCTTCCGACTGGATTAAAAAAGAACATAAAAGAGGTTATGTATGTGATATTCCTAACATAGGCTATTTTGTATTTTACAGTAAGTTCTCCGGCATTAAAAACGGTTAAATTATCACGTAATAAATGAAAACTGAAACCCACCATCGCATTACGAAAAAATATTTATTAAATGCAATGCAGCCAACCGCACACTAAAGTGCCGGCTGTACAGTGAATTTATTAAAACTCGGAAAATGTAAACTGATATTTACCGAAGTGTGGTGGAAGCTGAATAAAATAGACAATAATGAGAGCGAGCAAATTAAAGCAAACAAAAATGGCTGACTTTAATTAGTTTTGTATAAAAACTAACGGGCGGCTGCTGTAAATAATCATAAAATGTATATTTGTAGTAAAGAGCGGTTCTCGTACGAAGTGTGAACAGTTTCCGACCACACCACCCACCTATAAATCTCTCAATTTATCAAGAATTTTTCCGCGGAAGTAATGATTTTTTCAGCAAGGAGCAGCATCACAAATGAATTACTACGGCTGTGGAAGGTGATAAATCACTACAGATGAAGTGGCTGATGATGCTGCAGGATGATAAATGACTCACGACACCCGATGTTGGAAGTTATTTCAAGAATGTTTCCTCAGAACGAAATCATGCTAATTTCAGATCGGTCCGGCTTTGAGGCTCTGCTTCATCGCTTTACATAAAATTTCCTGTTCCATTCTCATCTCCTCTTTTTCCAGATCTTTGGTATTGTCTGCTGCCGTTTGCCTTTTTACCGTATTTCTGCCTCCCAAGTACATATTTTGTATTCTACAATCTCACACCCCTAGGGAATCCTATCAACAATTTTGGGTACGTTCCAGAGCTCGTTTATTCTGGCCCAGATAAAGTTCCACGGGTGCCAACACGATATTACACCGCTACAACATCGGTGTAATTTGGCTAATAAACATGCTTATCAGGGTGATTCCTTTTGGTCGTGCTCGGGTTTTGGTTGGCACGGACTACCCAAAGGAACCTTCTGTTTTCGTTTGTTACGGCAGTTGTCTGGTGTTGAATTTCGTTCGTCTGGCAGTAATCGAAGTGATAAGAGATTTAGCGATATCGGAATAGGCTCGCTTGCTTCCAACGGTCGTAGACAATAGCTGAATTTGCTTACTCTCATGGGTTCAATTTCATATTGAATTATTGAAAAAGCACACATTTGTGTCCGCTTAATTTCGGCAAATGTAATTTTGGAGAAATTATAGAAATTTGCTTTGCATATGTGTCTCAATTTAAGTAATGCACATGTGCATCTGCATACATATGTACTACTACTGCATTAAAAAGAGTCATGTAGGATTGCTGATCTCTCAATATAAATAGCCTCCAAGCTAAAGGATACTAAGGGATGAAGTAGAGCAGCCACTGGTAAGTTTATTGGTTAATCAACTGGTAATACTATTCGTCAATTTTCTTACTCAAAATGTAGGATTTCGAAAAGGAATCGCCTATACATGTGAGATTCTCTACCGTTTTGCTAATAAAAATGACGTTAAGCCCGAAGATACTAGTGAATACAAATAGTTATAGAAGGCCTCTGATAAGATATCTACACTATATACACTAGCTGGTCTCTTTAGTAACAACTCTAAGTAAAATTCTGTATTGAAGTCGATCGACCAAATAAAGATTGCCTCAACTAGGTGAGGTACCATATAGTTCATCTTCGTGTCTCACACTGTGGCTGCCAAGTCCTTCCGCACGGGTGCATTTGAAGCATCATGTTCTATTTCTTACTTCATTTAATAATTTCCATAATTTTGTGGAACTTCGTAGATCGTTCCAGAAATGCAGATTCTTTGTTTTATATTTACATAGAAATTCAACTCAAGTAGTTGTTGATATGTCCGTAGAAGAGAGGGTTTTGCAATACGTTGATTGATTAAAAATATAATGTCATCTAGAAACTGAAGGATTACTTAAATGGACCATTATACGGTTGTTCAAACTAATTAGAAACTAGAGTCGGACCCGATGCGATATATCGGTTAAAATGTCTCAGGCAAATCTTCTGAGATTTCAATGTGAATTAGGCATGCGTGCAGAAGTAAAGAAGTACTCTTGAAAGGAAGTACAGGGTGTTGTTAAAATATGTCCTATACTTGTTACCCAACTTGATATGACATAATAGCTGTTATTTAGCAGCTGTAATGATAATTTTGATTGGTTAAGAAACCAAATATTCGTTATTGGAATACTGAAAATCAATATTTCTTTTGTACGACTATAATATCCGCGCGTAAAGTAACAGTCATTAGACGGGGTTTTTATAAAGACACCGATAGGATTTCACTAATAAGGAATGGTATGCGGTATCGAGAAATGTAGCAAAGTTTTATCTCATGACTTAGGAATGGAAAGCATGTAGTTGGTCGGCGCCATATAGTTTGTGAAAGAATCAATAAGTCAAAACTGCATTTCCCTGGTTTTTGATTTCAAAAAGTGATGGCGTCAACTGGGCACTCAGGATACTGAATCTGATCTTTTGTCGTATTTTTAAATAAAAACAGGAATAACTGAATAACTGAAAATTCATATTGAGAGACAACAAGCTCTACTTCATTTAAAAAAACTCTCACTGTTGACAAAATACATTCGGTCAAGAGTTTGTTAGGGTTGCGCAATCAGAGTTCTGTCCCCGTACCAGGACCTTATCAAGGGACAGTCGATCGACCGCATTTAAGTTTATTTGAATCTAATCCCAATATTGCGCCTCACTGTTCTGGAAAATTAGTAAATACGTTGTCGATTAGAGCGCTTCCTCTTTAGTTAGCTCTGTATTTCATATATATGTCAGCAACTATGAGACTGATGAAATAAGCTGCAGTTTTCCTGTCTATGAATGACGCAATACCTATTAACCCTAATAATATAAAAATTTTAGCTTTATAAACTTAGAAGATCAGGGGAAAGACGATATTTCTTCGTATATTTTAGTCTAATCTTTATTACAAACTGACGAAAAATTTGAAAAAAAAATAGAAATCCTTGAAAGTAGGTATTTTAAACACGTCTATGACAGACCGGCCGTATACTAACAAGAGAAATCTCGTGAACAGCTGCTCAATCCACCCTTATTCGCCAGTGTGTACAAAAAAACAGTCAACCACTGCACCCTTATTCGCTAGTGTGTAAGAAACAATGTGCGTGGTTATTGAAAAATGTAAGCAATTCTCCTTCAGAAAAATACAATTAGTATATGAGAAAAAGATGTTTTGTGGGCCTTCGATTCCGTTTAGATATGGAGTGTATGGGATTATCGACCCGGTGATCCAGTTTATTTTAAGAAAACATCATGTGGTTGTTTAAGCCACTTTTTATTTTTCAGAAAATATTCCGATCTTTGGTTTAGACCATTATCAAGGCTAACAAAGATACAAATCAAAGAGTTAATTTTGCAAACAATTTCTTATTAATGTAGGTAAGGTTAGGTTAGGTAAGACGGATGCTGCTAGACAACCAGCCAGCCTCACTTAGACCTCCAATGGGTCCATTGTGCCCCTAGACCTCATGGGATAACCCTTCAAACCGCGGATTTATCCTGCTTTCCATGGGAAACTCAGGATATATCCAAGACCTTTAACCTAGATCCATCCTGCCTCACTCAGAAAACTCAGGATGTCTCTGAACTTTATGCTTTGAAGCTCCCCCAGACTTGAAAAGAAGTAGCTACCCGGGGTAGCCTACCTCTTTTATTCATCAGAGCGGGGCATTCGCAAAGCACATGTTTGACGGATTCAATTTCCTCCGAGTCCCTACAAATCCTGCAGAAATCGTTCACCGCTATTCCCAGTCTTCTAGCATGGTCCCCTATGGCCCACTGACCCGTCATGACCCCTACTAGATTTCTGGTATTTGCTCTGCTGCTATTAAGCAGTTCCCACATAAACAATTCCCGTCCCCGTCTTGGTTTTTTAGTTTGTCTTTCTTTTTGACTGTTGTTTCTATTTATTTATCTATTTTAGTTAATTTTTTAAAATGTTTGACTTGTCAATAATTATAATATTGTTATCGATTATGTGATATTCTTTTTTGAAGCGCAGTTCTCTGTCTCTCTATCGTTTTCGTTTTCAAACTTGTTTTTTCTTTTTAATCTGTGACATAAGGTTTTTAATAACCCATTTTAAGTAACTTTGCATACCAATTTTTAGGTAATCACTTACATTAATAAGAAATTGTTTGCAAAATTAACTCTTTGATTTGTATCTTTGTTAGCCTTGATAATGGTCTAAACCAAAGACCGAAATATCGGAATATTTTCTGAAAAATAAAAAATGGCTTAAAAGCAGTCAGTACCAAGATTTGCAAGTTTCATACATTTTTCAATGCAAATTTCTGGCAAAATTTTTCTACCAGAATAATGATTTATATCTTAAATTAAACATAACGAAGAGGACTAGTAAATAACGTCGGAAAAAATAAAAAATGGCATTAAACCGGAGATAATAGCTAGGAAACTTGTAAAAAATGGTAAAAATTGAAGTTTTTCAAATCAAATTCCTGTTAGTAGGTACTCTCATTTCTTTAGATTGTGACTATTTTTGGAAGATAAAGCCTAGATCTAGCAAATAATGTCGAGTTTTTTCATTTTTAGTGGCGCTTTTTTTAATTATTTGACTCTAATAGTACTTGTTTTTTCTCCCGATATTTCACCGAAGAGAAATTGCAATATTTCGTTGAAAGTTGTAGAAATACAAAGCAAAATAGTATATTTAACAATTATGTGCAAAAAAAATTTAGCATAGTTAATTCTCGTTAAAATTTTTTCAATTTCTTTGAACTGCAAATTTTTATTTTTCGTCTCAAATTATCGCTGCTGGGTTTCTGTCTTTTACGCTAGATATCTCTGATGTGACTTGTGGTCTCGGTCTAGGCTAATTTTATATGAATTTTCTCATTTTCAGGACACAAACCTACGTATAGTAAATTTTATTGCCTGCAGACTCGCTGGTATCTAAATTGAAACTTTTGCTGAGTACTGACTCCTCTTAAACAACCATATGATGTTTTCTTAAAATAAACTGGATCACCGGGTCGTATAATCCTATACACTCCATATCTAAAAATACAATTGGTATATTTCTCTTTGTCATATACATGCTCCATTTCCTTAAGGCTGGGTCGCTGTCATAAATAGGAAGGCTCGGTGCACAATTCGCAAGATGGGGCGGGGCAATCGCAAATTGGTTAATAGAATATTTATTTAAACAGCTAAGACAACAAAATAATGTTTTCTAATTTTTAAATTTGTCCCCCAATTTTTATTGAAAATGATTTAAAAATGAAAATTCAATGATTTTTTTTTAATTTCTCTGGTTTGCGGAGCGGGGCTGGCACAAATTTGAACTAAATGAAATAGATTTTTAACATAATCTTTTTGAAGTAAATAAGCAAATAATGACGTTTTTCGATTTTTAAAATTCTTCTTATATCTATGACAATTTGACGTAATAGATTGCTTTACCTGCATTTTACCCATTCAGAAAGCAATCTTGAATCAAATTTTCATAAAATTGAGTAGAATTTTAAAAATCGGAAATCGTTATTTTCTGCTTATTAACTTCAAAAAGCTTATGTTAAAAATTTATTTAATTTAGCTAAAATTTGAGGCAGCCCCGCTACGCAAACTAGTGAAATTAAAAAAGAATCATTGAATTTTCATTTCAAATCATTTTCAATAAAAAAAGTGTTTAAATAAATGTTCCATTAAGAAATTTGCGATTTATTCTAAACTCTTAACGCCTGCTCCATCTTGCGAATTGTATACCGAGCTATCCAATTTAGAACAACGACCCAGCCTTAAATGCTTCATTCAATTCCTTCTTTCAAAATTTGGGTTAATTTTTTATTTTATTTTTTCATATGATGCTTACTCTGGTGGGTAGTCTCTTTTTATTGAATAGTTTGTTCAAGAGATTTCTCTTGTTAGTATACGCTCTCCGTATACAGACAGACGGACCGACGTAAGAGCGGTCTTATAAGGATTCCGTTTTTTTCCTTTTGAGGAACGGAACCATAAAAATGACAAATCTTTGCGAAAATGGTTTGAAAAATATATTCATCAAAATATTTGAGCGAATGGGCCAAGTGAGAGGAAATAAGAAACGGTTAAACAAGAATATAGTCGCAGTTGCAGAAGGTGTCAACAATCACTCTGGTTACAATTCACCATTCCAACGACCACCATGTACCGAATTTTGATTGAAGATTTTTATTTATGCTCTAAAAAAATCCATTTCATGCAACCTAACCATACAACCTAACATTACACGCAACTTTCTTGCGCGTACTATGCCGGCTAGCTGGAGGTGTGAGTCGGATAATTAGATATCGGTCCCTTTTGAGTCCACGAACTCTAGTTTATTTGGGAAACTGGAGAAACCAAGGTTTAAAAAAAACAAAAACACACTAATTTCTAAAAAAAAAAATCTTTTCTTACAAGGGGCAAGCCAATCAGCCCGCAAGGATAGAATATTATTTTATATTCAATTTAAAAAAAAATAATAATAATACAATATGCCGGAAAACAGTATACTTATCTTTAATCTTTTATGTTCCTTTCTTTTCCGTTCAACTTTCAAACGACCTTCAAGACTCCTTCGTCTCTACTACCTCGTTCCTTCCCTGTTCGATTATGCTTTGCTTATTTTTATCTCCAACTCCTTACTTATATAAGTGCTCTTCCTTTAGTTAAATGCTAAACTTTTTCCTACTTTTTACGATTTTTTTTCTTCTTTTAAATCTTGTCCACTAAACATAGAAACTGGAAGTCATTCTCTAAGAATAATACTTGGCAACTGCTTAACTCGAACTGACCGCTTCACCTACCAGAGGTTCTCCATTGGGATACGATCAGCTCGGCCAAATAGAATAATACTTGCTTTTGTTTTTTTTCTTTTAGGACTTTGAAATTTTATTTTGAAAAACATTTGTTTGTTTCTTTCGTTATGTGAACTGTTTTTTTTTTTTTTTTTTTTGAGGGAAGAATTGTGGTTAGCTTTGACGAAGTGACCATGTAAGTACATTTACGTAACTCTACCGCGAACTAAAATAAGCACTGTTTCCCACGATTATAAGATACTACTGTTTAGATATGTTGGAACCTCGCGCTCTGCTTCATGCTATTTTTATGCACTAAACTAGTGGTACAATTAATTTCTAATTATTGATTAATACCCGCTCTACTTACTTACAATTCAGTTCACTAACTAAAATCAACTTACACACTAGCTCCAATCCAACTAATCCAAATGCTCTAAAATAACTTTATTAATCTACTAGACTAGTCTATGTTACTATTAAAACAACACCCAGCTCTATCTACTGCTATAGATTAATATAGGCTGAAACGGTACAATATGTCCTATAACTATTTCCTTCGTAGGTGATGATTAATCTCTAGGGATATGCAATCGACGGTGGTATTTCGTAGCATGCTTACATGCGTAATAAAATTGTAGCAGCACAATGGACAGTAAACTGATAAGGCAGTTTCTACTTTTAAATTTGAGCTCCACTGCAACATGAATGAATGGTATGAAAGATCTACCATGCACTCTATGTATGTATGGCCACGGTGGTGAGGATTTCGATTCCTAAGTCTCTCGAATATCCGAGTTCAATTTGTTTCCTGCGGTTTAACAAGGTGATTCTCCACTCTGATAGCCCGGGTGAGCATAATTCTAAGTTATAGTTGATCTGAAATAAAAAAAAGATCTTTTGCAGAATCAATCCTTTACACGGGACGAACACACATAGGTAAATCGAGCTCGTATGGTATAGAAACGTCATAGCTACGTTAATTAGTTCATGGTAACGCAAGCACCTGACTGAGCTGATTTTTCAGAAACGTCATGTTTAAAAATATTTAAAACGTCAACAAATGAAATCGTCGCTAGTAGAATTCCAAAATTCAAATAACCGGCCAAGTGCGAGTCGGACTCGCCCACGAAGGGTTCCTTACCATCGTACAAAATTTAACACTGAGTGTTTTTCTTTATTTTTTCTGTGGAAGAACAGAATGCTGATCACGTGGTACAAGAATATTCGGAACAGAAATTATTAAGTGAACAGAAAAGAATAAAAATTTGACAATTGTGCACAACGCAAAACGTCAATTGGATTTTGAAAGATATGCTAAGCCATCAAATTGTAATTCCTCTGATATCCAAAACTTGGGAAGTATATTTCGATAGTGGAAATGATAGTGATGAATACGCAAGTGGTCGTAGAAACATACCTAAAAATTTTGGATTTTGAGAGAACACAGTGCCGCGGTTTGATGACAAGCACATTTTCGTCTTTCGTCAACAAGCTTTGAGGAACTTCTACAAGGCCTTCATGCAACTAGTACCCATAGTATGGATTTGACAGATCGACCACCTGTAGACTTTGAAAAGAAAGTGCTAATAACTTCATGGTATCTCGCAAATATGGAGTACTTTAGGTAAATCTGATATATGATTAATGATTAATCCCTTTGTTTATTATGAGCGCTTGCATCCTACACAACATCTGTTTACAACAGAGAGATTTTTTGGAATATAGCTTTAAACCAGAAGCACAGCAGCAGCAGCAGCAAGACTCGGAGGCCAAACGAAAAAGGGGTGTTATTCGCTTCGTATACATTAATTAAACATTTGATATCCCCCGGAGGCCATCTCATGAAATTGTCAGCTTCTGAAAGTAAAATATACCGTTTTAATTACAAAATTAAATCAATTGTTTTCAAACCTCTGCTATTACTGCCTTCCATTTTCTTGAATAGATACTTACCATTTGATGTTTGTCAAATTGTATTCCGTTTATTCCAACTAAGGAGGTAGTTTAAAAGAATACGTTCAGAATATACCACTGCAAATAAGGAAATACGGAATGGAATAAACGGAATATTCCGAATGGATAAATAAACACTTTTGGTACGTTCTGAATATTCGGAATGAATAAAGAAAAGCACTCACAATATACCTACGTTTTATTTATTTTTTCAAATGAGAGTAGGCGTCATGGGAAAAATAATGCCTTTTTATGATATAAGTATGATAAATGAGAATAAAAGGAGGACAAAATCACGTTTCTTGTATGGGGGTCCCCTTTAAATTTTAATTTAATTTTATTTTTATTATTTGTTGTTATATCGCCAATAGAAATACACAGTCTGTGAATATTTCAACTGTCTACCTATTACGGTGCATGAGATACAACCTGGTGACGGACGGGCAGCGAAGTCTTAGTAATAGCTTCCCATTGTTAAACTTTGGGTACGGAAGCCTAAACACGACGCTGCGTGAAAATTTGTTGCATTTTTGGGATGTTTCTGGAAAATCAGTCACGTAAATCGGGGACGTTATTATTTGTGCGTCGGTCGATAGGTTAGGTTAGGTAAGGTAAGAGGAGTGCCGCACGACAACTAGCCTTCATCACTTAGACCTCTAGTGGGTCCATTGTGCCCCTACGCCCCATGGGATGACCTATTCAAGCCGCCCAGGTCCATCCTACTTCCCTTAGGAAACTCAGGATATCTCCAAGACTCTTTACCTAGATCCATCCTGCTTCTCTCAGAAAACTGAGGATATTTCTGCGTCGATAGGTTAACTAAATTTTTAGGTCAACTAAATTAAGGTGCATTCACGTGGAAATAATTTGGTAGAGCTGCTGCGTCACTACGTCAGCAGAATATGTGGCCGTGAATCTAGCTGCGATTCAATGCGCACAAATTCATTGCTGTTGAATTTGTATCGCCGTCGATGTTAACACGAAGAAATTTTTGACTTCGATCAATGGAGGGGGGTTCAACCCCCCAAACCTCAACCCGCCGTACGCATGGGTCTGCACTGGGGTTATATGAAGGAAAATGTTGATGCCAAAATGATTGATTCATGACACATTCGAGTTATTATTAATGAAATTGAACCACATTTGTGAGATTTTTTTTCGATAGTATGACCATTTTCAAAAAGAGTCGATACGGACATTCATTTGAGTGGGATTGTATTAAAATCTGTATTTCTATAACTTTTCAATACTTTGTTATTTTGAATATAAGATTTTGGCGCTTGCCTAACTAATATCATGGGATTTTTTTATGCATGCAAATAAAAACCAAACAAGATACTTAAGTGAATGTTCGCAGTATATCAAACTCTGCTGTTTTTACTGAATAAAAACATTTCAATAACAAACAATTCATTCCCCGGTAGGTTTCAAAATAATTGAAACATGAGAAATGAATGTAAATTCCTTTAAGATCAACAAAGCAGTCAGTTGTTACTACTGCCCGCCCCTGGCATTGCTTTGCATCTCATAAACTACATCGGTGAAAGATAGAGCACAAAAGGTAAGGCGTTGAGCAATTGAATAAATTTGCAAGTCTGGCACGCGAAAGCAATTTTCCCACAAAGTGCACAATTTGCAGTTGGTAGTACGATGGAATACACACGGAAGTTCTTAGGAAACTGCCACCAGCCGTGAATACTATTTGGACAACGTTATATTTGGGAAGAAGAGATATAAAATTTAAATGGGCTTGATAAGTTTTAACTATAGTTCCTCAGAGAGTGGTTCTTGTTTTATTAATATTTCGCTTACTAATAAAATTCCTGTAAAAGCTGAAAAAATTAAATATTTTACCGAACAACGTCAACTGAGGCTTTTGGGGATAAGTCTATTCTCTTTGCTCGATATTGTCATATTTAAGAAACGCATTAATTCAACAAAGCCCAAAAAAAATGTTATAAATTAAATCGACCATAAGCCCCCTCAAGCCATTGATTCAAAAAGGCTCGTTCACTCTCAATATTTTCGTAATTTCTCTAGTCGGGATTTTTCTTTGATCTATCCCCTGATGGCACGTGCCAAGAAGAGTTTCTTCGTATGAACAAGAAGTTTTTAATTTCTTCCCGGAAAGAAAGGGGATCGAATTTCTTACTTCTTTGTTGTCATATTGCATTGCAAATAGATTAAAAGATCTGTTTAGAAAGGAACACCTCAATAGCTCGCAGGCATTACAACATATTCCATATCAGAGCACGTGGCATCTGCCCTCCGCATTCTGTTATTTCAGTTTTCTTATTTTGTAGATATACATGTCTTCCTGATAGAATTTCAGAGAAATTTGTGACGTCATAAGCAGAAGAAGATGGCACGAAGTTGTAATATAATTAATTAATGTACTCCGAAACATTTTTACTATGGGCTACCAGCTACTCCGGAATATAATCGTCAATATGTCGTCGAGATTTTATATGTGTTGAATGTGAGCTTCTAATGAGATATTTGGATGAAACTTTTAAAGTTTGTATAGGATACCAAAATAGATCTCATGTATTTTTTTGTTTCCCCCTACCGTGCCTCACCACCCACTAGAGTGGTTAGAAATTACGTGATTTTACAATGAAACTTCATTTTCAAAAAATAATATCTCTAGAACGGAGCAACCGATTTTTCTGATACAAATGCCGAATGAAGCGTGAAGCTTTATATTTTCTACGAAAAAATCTAGCAGCATTGAACGAAAGCAAATATTGCTAATAATAGTATGGGGTATCAAATTAAAGAGGGAAGAGAGTGCGATTGAGTGGAGAGGTTCTTGTTTTGATCCTGTAACTTCATTTGGACGTTTTTAACGTAAAAAAAGGATTTTTTGAGACTTGGGTCCAATACACCCCCTTCATTCATTTTGCACATATTGTGCCCGTTTTTTCTTGCGAATGCATTAGCGGTCTGCTGTGAACGTTTTTTGTTTGGATGGCAAATTTCGCGGTCGTAACGGTTCTTCGCAAACCCATTTTTCACTCCAAGTCACTTCGTCTTTTCGTAGAAATCTATCTCCTCCTACGCTTTATGCCATTGAATTCACAACTTAATTTACCGTTCACAGGGTCGTTTTCGACTTCGGATTTCGATTTTTTACCAAACCTGGTATTTACATACTTCCCGTTTGCGCTCTTCTTTCCTCCTATCCATTTTATTGGGAGGCGTAAGTTCTTGAAGGGGCGAAGCGGCAAAGTTTCAATTTTAAATGCTTATACCTAGTTCATGGAAGAGGTGGCGTAGCTCGAAGTTTGATGTTAAATGAAAGTTCCCAGCGAGGGCTATCACTAATATGAATTTCAAGTCCCGCGGTGGGAAGGGGTCGGAATCTACGGTGGTGTTGGAATCGCGATTTCTTCTACCATACATATGCTAAAACGGAAAACACTGAAGCTCCCACAAAAAGCAACCGATTTAATTTTTCTGAAAGCGGTTCTCTTACTTTTATATCCTGAGTCGATTATGTACTACGTTTTTCGTTCGGGGGGAGGGGTGGAAATAACGGCACATTTTTACTCTGGCCGATTTCCAAAATTCCTTTCCTGATATATGGATGGCCTCAAATTTTTGCTGGAAAATTTACTGGGCTCAACGTGTGTATATACTTAGTTTTTGGGTACGATAAATAGTTTTTGAGATATCGTAAAAGAAGAAATGCGTTCTTTTGAAGGACGTTTTTTGAGTTTTTTCCATTCGTGATAGTGAAGAATTGATGCGTTGCGGAAAATAATTTCCCATGAAAAAAATATTCACAGCAGTACACTAATGCTACTAATGAAAGAATTGATGAAATATATGCGAAATGTAGGAACTGTGGGAAGGGGACCCAGCTGTATGAAAATAAATGGGTTCTTCGGCGGAAAAACATCTCGATGAAGTGTTTTTAATCGTCCAAAAAATAAACTCACTCGATAGCACTCAAGAGACCTTTCATTTGATATGCGATATGCTAAATTGGAAGAATCCCCTTCGGGGGTACCTACCCCGCACCCTTAGCACCTTTAAAGTACTCCATTTAAAAAAATCTTCTACGAATTGTATGTGCTACGAAGTTGAGGTGAACAGTGGTATTAATATTCCAATCGGACTTAACCCTACCGAGTTAGAGGTGATTTAACGTGCAAAACTCTAGTACCTAATTTAAAAAAAAGTAACGTACTAAAAAAAGTGGGCATGGAGATCGAAAGAGAAGTGCAAATAAAGAATTACATCGGTTTTAGAAAAAGTTTAGAAAGTATACTACGCTGCCTGCAGAGGAGTGAACAGATATTCTAGTACTTTTTCGGAAAATGTAGTACAATTTTTTTAAATATGGATTTTGAGTACCCACACCCCTATGGTCCGAGGTGATATGGCTGAGTTATAAGCGGAAGACTAAATACCTCCACCGTTTCCCCGCCCCCTCCAAAAAAATTGAAAAAGATAGTACCTTACTTGTCCTTCTAGGCGATTACCTAAAAACCGCTTTGAAATCAAGTCAATCAGTTGGGTATTTTCGGAGATTACCCCTGTAAACTTTTTTGTACATGTATAGGACAAAATATTGAGATTTAGGCCCCCTCCATTCCACCCTTTCGCCCACCAGCGACCGCACCACCACTACCTACCAGCAAACACTTGTAGCCCTCGACGGAAGCTTTCATTTAAGTCCTCAATGAGCTCTGTGCGCGTATTTGATAAGGAGTTATAAGCAAAAGTTGAAATTTTGCACTCTTGCTCCGCCGGATACGTGGCCCTCTCCTAAAAACCAATACAATTAAAAGATGTGCGGCATCGGTACGAGCATACCCACAAAAAATGGTGAAAAAATATTTATATTTAAATAAAAAAAACAATGTTTCTTTTAGATGTCTCCGCTGCGGCGACAACGGAGTATGTAGTAGCTTATCTTACTATGTCGCCGTAATGGCGACTACTGTATGTTTACCTTACATTGTCGCCACAGCGGCGACAACGGAGTGAATAGGGTTAATGGAGACGAGTTACTACTTCCTGCTAGAATTGATACTGTCCATTTAAGTCATTTATCTTAATTCCTGGAGGATCGGTTATGGATTCTCCAATGCGGAGATAAAACCGAGACGAGAACTTATGAAAAGACATAATAAAACAAAATCTTTTGGGCGCCACATAGTCTTATTTTCTTAAGTTTTCATAACTTCTGAAGATGTGGTATGAAGTCACTATTATATCCATATTTTTCTTCTGTTGGAACACTTATGTTTCTGCAATGAACAACGGCTCTTGAAACTCCGATCAACCTTTAATTGTTTTTCTTTGTGATTTTTCTATTGGCTCTATGTTTCTAGAGGTTGTAGGCCGTAGTCTAAAAAGAATATTTTTGGTTTCCTTCTGATGTGATGTGTGTGATACTCGCGCGGCAAACCGCGCACATCCTTCAAATTATTTTCGGTCGTACAGCAAAATTCCGTGATTCGTTTTTATCCCGAACAGTGCGAATGTGGAACAGCTTTCCATCTTCTGTTTTTCCTCCGGCATACAATCTGCGGAAGTTTAAGGGCGATACACATCGCCACCTCCGCCACTCTCCTCATATCCCCTAAACCTTTCCCTATCTCCTTCCTGCCATGCTGTGCTTTGCATCATAGGGTATCCCCTGAGCTTGGCTTAATAAAAAAAAAACGATGTATTATGATACTTTGAACATATTTTATTAACAATGTTTATCTCCATTAAGCGGGGGAAAGCTTTGCTGGTGAAAGTTTCGAAAATCTAGTACAGAATCGAATACCTTAGGTCCTGGGACGAAGTTTGAGTACCCACACTCCTATACTCGAACTGAGGTACTAGATTTTTTGTACCTTAGATCGGATCTAACTCGGTAGGGTTATGTACGTTCGGAAAACGGATTTCACTGTTCACCTCAGCTTATTACCAGCTAAAATTCCTAGAAGAAAATTTTTATTTGCATTCTTTTAGGACTTTTAAGGGAATAGGATTCACCGGCGGGGAGATGTGGTTTCGATACGGCATGTTGCATATCACATGAAAGATTTCGACGAGTACTATCGGATGGTGTACTTTCATCCCGATTCAGAAAACTTTCTCGGGACGTTTTTGCTGCCGGAAACCCTAATATCATGAACTTGGGTCACATACACCCTAGTTAATATATTTCGCATATATTTTTGAAATTCTTTTTTCTATAGCTTTTGGTGGTCTGTTGTGAACATTTCTCTCACAGGAAGTCATTTTCAACGATGAACCAATTACTCTCAATTATGAGAAGTAGAAAAGTCCACTTTATCACCCAAGAAAGTCGCTCAGGCTTTCCCCAGCTTATTTGAAATAAACATTGTTAATAAAATATGTTCAGAGTATGGTTTACAAGACATCTCTCATGTCTGGAGGTGTCGAGTGTTAAGTTGTATGAAATGTGGGCATTCTCCTTGCAGATTTTTGTTCTTTTCAATCTGACAATCTGATCCTGATAGTTCGTTATTGACAATACTCAGTAAAGCGCTAATGGCTAAAACGCAATGTGAGCGGTATGAAAAATATCGCCGTAAAAACGCTGTCATTTAATTCTAATTACATCTCGGTGTTATACCATATACCGATATGTTATAAGCATCAAACACAATGTTAACAACACCGTTCGGCGAATCAGATCATTATTTTGCATTGTGATTTTTGCAGGAGTGGTTTTTTCATTGAAATTTCCCTATGTATCTGCATAGAGTATCCTTTAATGTATACACTAGTATTAATTGATCATAAATCAGAAGTATCAACATTGGCAGCCTTCTTATAAACCCTTAAAATATAATTTCTGATTCTATTTGTGTCCTAATTTCCTGTTCAGAAATAATGGCCTTTTTCGTGTATTTAATTTACCAAATTTACAATAAGTATTTATTTTTTACATTCAAATATAAAACACTTGTTTTTAATTATGCTTGGCCACTCCTGAAAGAACGTACTATTTTATTGAAAATTTTCTCGATAACCTGACTTTTTCGAGGTAAAGTTGCCCCACACCCACGATCATT
>CAWVNZ010002233.1:0-49658 GCA_963930735.1 Dioctria linearis | reverse complement strand
GAAAAATTTACTATAGAAAAGGCAATCCCTGGCGTATTTAAAATTTGCGACAGTAAAAAATTAATTTTTGAAAAATTTACTATAGAAAAGGCAATCCCTGGCGTATTTAAAATTTGCGACAGTAGAAAATTAATTTTTGAAAAATTTACTATAGAAAAGGCAATCCCTGGCGTAATTAAAATTTGCGACAGTAAAAAATTAATTTTTGAAAAATTTACTATAGAAAAGGCAATCCCTGGCGTAATTAAAATTTGCGACAGTAAAAAATTAATTTTTGAAAAATTTACTATAGAAAAGGCAATCCCTGGCGTAATTAAAATTTGCGACAGTAAAAAATTATTTTTGCAATAATTTACTATAGAAAAGGCAATCCCTGGCGTATTTAAAATTTGCGACAGTAAAAAATTAATTTTTGAAAAATTTACTATAGAAAAGGCAATCCCTGGCGCAATTAAAATTTGCGACAGTAAAAAATTAATTTTTGAAAAATTTACTATAGAAAAGGCAATCCCTGGCGTAATTAAAATTTGCGACAGTAGAAAATTATTTTTCGCAAAATTTACTATAGAAAAGGCAATCCCTGGCGTATTTAAAATTTGCGACAGTAAAAAATTAATTTTTGAAAAATTTACTATAGAAACGGCAATCCCTGGCGCAATTAAAATTTGCGACAGTAAAAAATTAATTTTTGAAAAATTTACTATAGAAAAGGCAATCCCTGGCGTAATTAAAATTTGCGACAGTAAAAAATTAATTTTTGAAAAATTTACTATAGAAAAGGCAATCCCTGGCGTATTTAAAATTTGCGACAGTAAAAAATTAATTTTTGAAAAATTTACTATAGAAAACGCAATCCCTGGCGTATTTAAAATTTGCGACAGTAAAAAATTAATTTTTGAAAAATTTTCTATAGAAAAGGCAATCACTGGCGCAATTAAAATTTGCGACAGTAAAAAATTAATTTTTGAAAAATTTACTATAGAAAAGGCAATCCCTGGCGCAATTAAAATTTGCGACAGTAAAAAATTAATTTTTGAAAAATCTACTATAGAAAAGGCAATCCCTGGCGTAATTAAAATTTGCGACAGTAAAAAATTATTTTTGGAATAATTTACTATAGAAAAGGCAATCCCTGGCGTATTTAAAATTTGCGACAGTAAAAAATTATTTTTTGAATAATTTACTACAGAAAAGGCAATCCCTGGCGCAATTAAAACTTGCGACAGTAGAAAATTATTTTTTGAAAAATTTACTATATAAAAGGCAATCCCTGGCGTGATTAAAATTTGCGACAGTAAAAAATTATTTTTGGAATAATTTACTATAGAAAAGGCAATCCCTGGCGTATTTAAAATTTGCGATGGAAAAAAATTATTTTTTGAATAATTTACTATAGAAAAGACAATCTCTGACGCAATTAAAATTTGCGACAGTAGAAAATTATTTTTTGAAAAATTTACTATAGAAAAGGCAATCCCTGGCGCAAGTAAAATTTGCGACAGTAAAAAATTCATTTTTGAAAAATTTACTATAGAAAAGGCAATCCCTGGCGTAATTAAAATTTGCGACAGTAAAAAATTAATTTTTGCAAAATTTACTATAGAAAAGGCAATCCCTGGCGCAATTAAAATTTGCGACAGTAAAAAATTAATTTTTGAAAAATTTACTATAGAAAAGGCAATCCCTGGCGTAATTAAAATTTGCGACAGTAAAAAATTATTTTTGGAATAATTTACTATAGAAAAGGCAATACCTGGCGTATTTAAAATTTGCGACAGTAAAAAATTATTTTTTGAATAATTTACTACAGAAAAGGCAATCCCTGGCGTAATTAAAATTTGCGACAGTAAAAAATTAATTTTTGAAAAATTTACTATAGAAAAGGCAATCCCTGGCGTATTTAAAATTTGCGACAGTAAAAAATTAATTTTTGAAAAATTTACTATAGAAAAGGCAATCCCTGGCGTATTTAAAATTTGCGACAGTAAAAAATTAATTTTTGAAAAATTTACTATAGAAAAGGCAATCACTGGCGCAATTAAAATTTGCGACAGTAAAAAATTAATTTTTGAAAAATTTACTATAGAAAAGGCAATCCCTGGCGTATTTAAATTTTGCGACAGTAGAAAATTAGTTTGTGAAAAATTTACTATAGAAAAGGCATTTCCTGGCGTATTTAAAATTTGCGACAGTAAAAAATTGATTTTTGAAAAATTTACTATAGAAAAGGCAATCCCTGGCGCAATTAAAATTTGCGACAGTAAAAAATTAATTTGTGAAAAATTTACTATAGAAAAGGCAATCCCTGGCGGATTTGAAATTTGCGACAGTAAAAAAGTATTTTTTGAAAAATTTACTGTAGAAAGGGCAATCCCTGGCGCAATTAAAATTTGCGACAGTAAAAAATTATTTTTTGAAAAATTTACTATAGAAAAGGCAATCCCTGGCGCAATTAAAATTTGCGACAGTAAAAAATTATTTTTTGAAAAATTTACTGTAGAAAAGGCAATCCCTGTCTCAATTAAAATTTGCGATAGTAAAAAATTATTTTTTGAATAATTTACTATAGAAAAGGCAATCCCTGGCGGATTTAAAATTTGCGACAGTAAAAAATTATTTTTTGAATAATTTACTATAGAAAAGGCAATCCCTGGCGTAATTAAAATTTGCGACAGTAGAAAATTATTTTTTGAAAAATTTACTATAGAAAAGGCAATCCCTGGCGTAATTAAAATTTGCGACAATAAAAAATTATTTTTTGAATAATTTACTATAGAAAAGGCAATCCCTGGCGTAATTAAAATTTGCGACAGTAAAAAATTAGTTTTTGAAAAATTTACTGTAGAAAAGGCAATCCCTGGCGTAATTAAAATTTGCGACAGTAAAAAAGTATTTTTGGAATAATTTACTATAGAAAAGGCAATCCCTGGCGTATTTAAAATTTGCGACAGTAAAAAATTATTTTTTGAATAATTTACTATAGAAAAGGCAATCCCTGGCGCAATTAAAATTTGCGACAGTAGAAAATTATTTTTTGAAAAATTTGCTATAGAAAAGGCAATCCCTGGCGTAATTAAAATTTGCGACAGTAAAAAATTAATTTTTGAAAAATTTACTATAGAAAAGGCAATCCCTGGCGTAATTAAAATGTGCGACAGTAAAAAATTAATTTTTGAAAAATTTACTATAGAAAAGGCAATCCCTGGAGTAATTAAAATTTGCGGCAGTAGAAAATTATTTTTTTGCAAAATTTACTATAGAAAAGGCAATACCTGGCGTATTTAAAATTTGCGACAGTAAAAAATTAATTTTTGAAAAATTTACTATAGAAAAGGCAATCCCTGGCGCAATTAAAATTTGCGACAGTAAAAAATTAATCTTTGAAAAATTTACTATAAAAAAGGCAATCCCTGGCGTAATTAAAATTTGCGACATTAAAAAATTATTTTTTGAAAAATTTACTATAGAAAAGGCAATCCCTGGCGTATTTAAAATTTGCGACAGTAAAAAATTAATTTTTGAAAAATTTACTATAGAAAAGGCAATCCCTGGCGTATTTAAAATTTGCGACAGTAAAAAATTAATTTTTGAAAAATTTACTATAGAAAAGGCAATCCCTGGCGCAATTAAAATTTGTGACAGTAAAAAATTAATTTTTGAAAAATTTACTATAGAAAAGGCAATCCCTGGCGTATTTAAAATTTTGCGACAGTAGAAAATTAATTTGTGAAAAATTTACTATAGAAAAGGCAATCCCTGGCGGATTTGAAATTTGCGACAGTAAAAAAGTATTTTTTGAAAAATTTACTGTAGAAAAGGCAATCCCTGGCGCAATTAAAATTTGCGACAGTAGAAAATTATTTTTTGAAAAATTTACTATAGAAAAGGCAATCCCTGGCGCAATTAAATTTGCGACAGTAAAAAATTATTTTTTGAATAATTTACTATAGAAAAGGCAATCCCTGGCGTAATTAAAATTTGCGACAGTAAAAAATTAATCTTTGAAAATTTAGTATAGAAAAGGCAATCCCTGGCGTAATTAAAATTTGCGACAGTAAAAAATTAATTTTTGAAAAATTTACTATAGAAAAGGCAATCGCTGGCGTAATTAAAATTTGCGGTAGTAGAAAATTATTGTTTGCAAAATTTACTATAGAAAAGGCAATCCCTGGCGTATTTAAAATTTGCGACAGTAAAAAATTAATTTTTGAAAAATTTACTATAGAAAAGGCAATCCCTGGCGCAATTAAAATTTGCGACAGTAAAAAATTAATTTTTGAAAAATTTACTATAGAAAAGGCAATCCCTGGCGTAATTAAAATTTGCGACAGTAAAAAATTAATTTTTGAAAAATTTACTATAGAAAAGGCAATCCCTGGCGTATTTAAAATTTGCGACAGTAAAAAATTAATTTTTGAAAAATTTACTATAGAAAAGCCAATCCCTGGCGTAATTAAAATTTGCGATAGTAGAAAATTATTTTTTGCAAAATTTACTATAGAAAAGGCAATCCCTGGCGTATTTAAAATTTGCGACAGTAAAAATTAATTTTTGAAAATTTTACTATAGAAAAGGCAATCCTGGCGCAATTAAAATTTGCGACAGTAAAAAATTAATTTTTGAAAAATTTACTATAGAAAAGGCAATCCCTGGCGTAATTAAAATTTGCGACGGTAAAAAATTAATTTTTGAAAAATTTACTATAGAAAAGGCAATCCCTGGCGTATTTAAAATTTGCGACAGTAAAAAATTAATTTTTGAAAAATTTACTATAGAAAAGGCAATCCATGGCGTATTTAAAATTTGAGACAGTAAAAAATTAATTTTTGAAAAATTTACTATAGAAAAGGCAATCACTGGCGCAATTAAAATTTGCGACAGTAAAAAATTAATTTTGAAAAATTTACTATAGAAAAGGCAATCCCTGGCGTATTTAAATTTTGCGACAGTAGAAAATTAATTTGTGAAAAATTTACTATAGAAAAGGCAATCCCTGGCGTATTTAAAATTTGCGACAGTAAAAAATTATTTTTTTAAAAATTTACTGTAGAAAAGGCAATCCCTGGCTCAATTAAAATTTGCGACAGTAAAAAATTATTTTTTGAATAATTTACTATAGAAAAGGCAATCCCTGTCGGATTTAAAATTTGCGACAGTAAAAAATTATTTTTTGAATAATTTACTATAGAAGAGGCAATCCCTGGCGTAATTAAAATTTGCGACAGTAGAAAATTATTTTTTGAAAAATTTACTATAGAAAAGGCAATCCTTGGCGTAATTAAAATTTGCGACAATAAAAAATTATTTTTTGAATAATTTACTATAGAAAAGGCAATCCCTGGCGTAATTAAAATTTGCGACAGTAAAAAATTAATTTTTGAAAAATTTACTGTAGAAAAGGCAATCCCTGGCGTAATTAAAATTTGCGACAGTAAAAAATTATTTTTGGAATAATTTACTATAGAAAAGGCAATCCCTGGCGTATTTAAAATTTGCGACAGTAAAAAATTATTTTTTGAATAATTTACTATAGAAAAGGCAATCCCGGGCGCAATTAAAATTTGCGACAGTAGAAAATTATTTTTTGAAAAATTTACTATAGAAAAGGCAATCCCTGGCGCAATTAAAATTTGCGACAGTAAAAAATTATTTTTTGCAAAATTTACTATAGAAAAGGCAATGCCTGGCGTATTTAAAATTTGCGACAGTAAAAAATTAATTTTTGAAAAATTTACTATAGAAAAGGCAATCCCTGGCGCAATTAAAATTTGCGACAGTAAAAAATTAATTTTTGAAAAATTTACTATAGAAAAGGCAATACTTGGCGTAATTAAAATTTGCGACAGTAAAAAATTAATTTTTGAAAAATTTACTATAGAAAAGGCAATCCCTGGCGTAATTAAAATGTGCGACAGTAAAAAATTAATTTTTGAAAAATTTACTATAGAAAAGGCAATCCCTGGCGTAATTAAAATTTGCGGCGTAGAAAATTATTTTTTGCAAAATTTACTATAGAAAAGGCAATCCCTGGCGTATTTAAAATTTGCGACAGTAAAAAATTAATTTTTGAAAAATTTACTATAGAAAAGGCAATCCCTGGCGCAATTAAAATTTGCGACAGTAAAAAATTAATTTTTGAAAAATTTACTATAGAAAAGGCAATCCCTGGCGTATTTAAATTTTGCGACATTAGAAAATTAATTTGTGAAAAATTTGCTATAGAAAAGGCAATCCCTGGCGGATTTGAAATTTGCGACAGTAAAAAAGTATTTTTTGAAAAATTTACTATAGAAAAGGCAATCCCTGGCGCAATTAAAATTTGCGACAGTAAAAAATTAATTTTTAAAAATTTACTATAGAAAAGGCAATCCCTGGCGCAGTTAAAATTTGCGAAAGTAAAAAATTAATTTTTGAAAAATTTACTTTAGAAAAGGCAATCCCTGGCGTATTTAAATTTTGCGACAGTAGAAAATTAATTTGTGAAAAATTTACTATAGAAAAGGCAATCCCTGGCGTATTTAAAATTTGCGACAGTAAAAAACTGATTTTTGAAAAATTTACTATAGAAAAGGCAATCCCTGGCGCAATTAAAATTTGCGACAGTAAAAAATTAATTTTTGAAAAATTTACTATAGAAAAGGCAATCCCTGGCGTAATTAAAATTTGCGACAGTAAAAAATTATTTTTGGAATAATTTACTATAGAAAAGGCAATCCCTGGCGTATTTAAAATTTGCGACAGTAAAAAATTATTTTTTGAATAATTTACTAGAGAAAAGGCAATCTCTGGCGCAATTAAAATTTGCGACAGTAGAAAATTAATTTTTGAAAAATTTACTATGGAAAAGGCAATCCCTGGCGTATTTAAAATTTGTGACAGTAAACAATTAATTTTTGAAAAATTTACTATAGAAAAGGCAATCACTGGCGCAGTTAAAATTTGCGAAAGTAAAAAATTAATTTTTGAAAAATTTACTTTAGAAAAGGCAATCCCTGGCGTATTTAAATTTTGCGACAGTAGAAAATTAATTTTTGAAAAATTTACTATAGAAAAGGCAATACCTGGCGTATTTAAAATTTGCGACAGTAAAAAATTAATGTTTGAAAAATTTACTATGGAAAAGGCAATCCCTGGCGTATTTAAAATTTGCGACAGTAAACAATTAATTTTTGAAAAATTTACTATAGAAAAGGCAATCACTGGCGCAGTTAAAATTTGCGACAGTAAAAAATTATTTTTTGGAAAATTTACTATAGAAAAGGCAATCCCTGGCGTATTTAAAATTTGCGACAGTAAAAAATTAATTTTTGAAAAATTTACTATAGAAAAGGCAATCCCTGGCGTATTTAAAATTTGCGACAGTAAAAAATTAATTTTTGAAAAATTTACTATGGAAAAGGCAATCCCTGGCGTATTTAAAATTTGCGACAGTAAACAATTAATTTTTGAAAAATTTACTATAGAAAAGGCAATCACTGGCGCAGTTAAAATTTGCGAAAGTAAAAAATTAATTTTTGAAAAATTTACTTTAGAAAAGGCAATCCCTGGCGTATTTAAATTTTGCGACAGTAGAAAACTAATTTGTGAAAAATTTACTATAGAAAAGGCAATCCCTGGCGTATTTAAAATTTGCGACAGTAAAAAACTGATTTTTGAAAAATTTACTATAGAAATGGCAATCCCTGGCGCAATTAAAATTTGCGACAGTAAAAAATTAATTTTTTAAAAATTTACTATAGAAAAGGCAATCCCTGGCGTAATTAAAATTTGCGACAGTAAAAAATTATTTTTGGAATAATTTACTATAAAAAGGCAATCCCTGGCGTATTTAAAATTTGCGACAGTAAAAAATTATTTTTTGAATAATTTACTAGAGAAAAGGCAATCTCTGGCGCAATTAAAATTTGCGACAGTAGAAAATTATTTTTTGAAAAATTTACTATAGAAAAGGCAATCCCTGGCGCAATTAAAATTTGCGACAGTAAAAAATTATTTTTTGAAAAATTTATTATAGAAAAGGCAATCCCTGACAAATTAAAATTTGCGACAGTAAAAAATTAATTTTTGAAAAATTTACTATAGAAAAGGCAATCCCTGGAGTAATTAAAATTTGCGACAGTAAAAAATTCATTTTTGAAAAATTTACTATAGAAAAGGCATTCCCTGGCGTAATAAAAATTTGCGACAGTAAAAAATTAATTTTTGAAAAATTTACTGTAGAAAAGGCAATCCCTGGCGTAATTAAAATTTGCGACAGTAGAAAATTATTTTTTGCAAAATTTACTATAGAAAAGGCAATCCCTGGCGTATTTAAAATTTGCGACAGTAAAAAATTAATTTTTGAAAAATTTACTATAGAAAAGGCAATCCCTGGCGTATTTAAAATTTGCGACAGTAAAAAATTAATTTTTGAAAAATTTACTATAGAAAAGGCAATCACTGGCGCAATTAAAATTTGCGACAGTAAAAAATTAATTTTTGATAAATTTACTATAGAAAAGGTAATCCCTGGCGTATTTAAATTTTGCGACAGTAGAAAATTAATTTGTGAAAAATTCACTATAGAAAAGGCAATCCCTGGCGTATTTAAAATTTGCGACAGTAAAAAATTGATTTTTGAAAAATTTACTATAGAAAAGGCAATCCCTGGCGTAATTAAAATTTGCGACAGTAAAACATTATTTTTGGAATAATTTACTATAGAAAAGGCAATCCCTGGCGTATTTAAAATTTGCGACAGTAAAAAATTATTTTTTGAATAATTTACTATAGAAAAGGCAATCTCTGGCGCAATTAAAATTTGCGACAGTAGAAAATTATTTTTTGAAAAATTTACTATAGAAAAGGCAATCCCTGGCGCAATTAAAATTTGCGACAGTAAAAAATTATTTTTTACAAAATTTACTATAGAAAAGGCAATCCCTGGCATATTTAAATTTTGCGACAGCAGAAAATTAATTTGTGAAAAATTTACTATAGAAAAGGCAATCCCTTTCGTATTTAAAATTTGCGACAGTAAAAAATTGATTTTTGAAAAATTTACTATAGAAAAGGCAAACCCTGGCGTAATTAAAATTTGCGACAGTAAAAAATTAATTTTTGAAAAATTTACTATAGAAAAGGCAATCACTGGCGTAAATAAAATTTGCGACAGTAAAAAATTAATTTTTGAAAAATTTACTATAGAAAAGGCAATCCCTGGCGTAATTAAAATTTGCGACAGTAGAAAATTATTTTTTGCAAAATTTACTATAGAAAAGGCAATCCCTGGCGTATTTAAAATTTGCGACAGTAAAAAATTAATTTTTGAAAAATTTACTATAGAAAAGGCAATCCCTGGCGCAATTAAAATTTGCGACATTAAAAAATTAATTTTTGAAAAATTTACTATAGAAAAGGCAATCCCTGGTGTAATTAAAATTTGCGACAGTAAAAAATTAATTTTTGAAAAATTTACTATAGAAACGGCAATCTCTGGCGTATTTAAAATTTGCGACAGTAAAAAATTAATTTTTGAAAAATTTACTATAGAAAAGGCAATCCCTGGCGTATTTAAAATTTGCGACAGTAAAAAATTAATTTTTGAAAAATTTACTATAGAAAAGGCAATCCCTGGCGCAATTAAAATTTGCGACAGTAAAAAATTAATTTTTGAAAAATTTACTATAGAAAAGGCAATCCCTGGCGTATTTAAATTTTGCGAAATTAGAAAATTAATTTGTGAAAAATTTACTATAGAAAAGGCAATCCCTGGCGGATTTGAAATTTGCCACAGTAAAAAAGTATTTTTTGAAAAATCTACTGTAGAAAAGGCAATCCCTGGCGCAATTAAAATTTGCGACAGTAGAAAATTATTTTTTGAAAAATTTACTATAGAAGGGGCAATCCCTGGCGCAATTAAAATTTGCGACAGTAAAAAATTATTTTTTGAAAAATTTACTGTAGAAAAGGCAATCCCTGGCTCAATTAAAATTTGCGACAGTAAAAAATTATTTTTTGAATAATTTACTATAGAAAAGGCAATCCCTGTCGGATTTAAAATTTGCGACAGTAAAAAATTATTTTTTGAATAATTTACTATAGAATAGGCAATCCCTGGCGTAATTAAAATTTGCGACAGTAGAAAATTATTTTTTGAAAAATTTACTATAGAAAAGGCAATCCTTGGCGTAATTAAAATTTGCGACAATAAAAAGTTATTTTTTGAATAATTTACTATAGAATAGGCAATCCCTTGCATAATTAAAATTTTCGACAGTAAAAAATTAGTTTTTGAAAAATTTACTGTAGAAAAGGCAATCCCTGGCGTAATTAAAATTTGCGACAGTAGAAAATTATTTTTTGAAAAATTTACTATAGAAAAGGCAATCCCTGGCGCAATTAAAATTTGCGACAGTAAAAAATTATTTTTTGCAAAATTTACTATAGAAAAGGCAATGCCTGGCGTATTTAAAATTTGCGACAGTAAAAAATTAATTTTTGAAAAATTTACTATAGAAAAGGCAATCCCTGGCGCAATTAAAATTTGCGACAGTAAAAAATTTATTTTTGAAAAATTTACTATAGAAAAGGCAATCCCTGGCGTAATTAAAATTTGCGACAGTAAAAAATTAATTTTTGAAAAATTTACTATAGAAAAGGCAATCCCTGGCGTAATTAAAATTTGCGGCAGTAGAAAATTATTTTTTGCAAGATTTACTATAGAAAAGGCAATCCCTGGCGTATTTAAAATTTGCGACAGTAAAAAATTAATTTTTGAAAAATTTATTATAGAAAAGACAATCCCTGGCGCAATTAAAATTTGCGACAGTAAAAAATTAATTTTTGAAAAATTTACTATAGAAAAGGCAATCCCTGGCGTAATTAAAATTTGCGACAGTAAAAAATTAATTTTTGAAAAATTTACTATAGAAAAGGCAATCCCTGGCGTATTTAAAATTTGCGACAGTAAAAAATTAATTTTTGAAAAATTTACTATAGAAAAGGCAATCCCTGGCGTATTTAAAATTTGCGACAGTAAAAAATTAATTTTTGAAAAATTTACTATAGAAAAGGCAGTCCCTGGTGTAATTAAAATTTGCGACAGTAAAAAATTAATTTTTGAAAAATTTACTATAGAAAAGGCAATCCCTGGCGTATTTAAATTTTGCGACAGTAGAAAATTAATTTGTGAAAAATTTACTATAGAAAAGGCAATACTTGGCGTATTTAAAATTTGCGACAGTAAAAAATTGATTTTTGAAAAATTTACTATAGAAAAGGCAATCCCTGGCGTAATTAAAATTTGCGACAGAAAAAAATTAATTTTTGAAAAATTTACTATAGAAAAGGCAATCCCTGGCGTAATTAAAATTTGCGACAGTAAAAAATTAATTTTTCAAAAATTTACTATAGAAAAGGCAATCCCTGGCGTAATTAAAATTTGCGACAGTAGAAAATTATTTTTTGCAAAATTTACTATAGAAAAGGCAATCCCTGGCGCAATTAAAATTTGCGACAGTAAAAAATTAATTTTTGAAAAATTTACTATAGAAAAGGCAATCCCTGGCGTATTTAAATTTTGCGACATTAGAAAATTAATTTGTGAAAAATTTACTATAGAAAAGGCAATCCCTGGCGGATTTGAAATTTGCGACAGTAAAAAAGTATTTTTTGAAAAATTTACTGTAGAAAAGGCAATTCCTGGCGCAATTAAAATTTGCGACAGTAGAAAATTATTTTTTGAAAAATTTACTATAGAAGGGGCAATCCCTGGCGCAATTAAAATTTGCGACAGTAAAAAATTATTTTTTGAAAAATTTACTGTAGAAAAGGCAATCCCTGGCTCAATTAAAATTTGCGACAGTAAAAAATTATTTTTTGAATAATTTACTATAGAAAAGGCAATCCCTGTCGGATTTAAAATTTGCGACAGTAAAAAATTATTTTTTGAATAATTTACTATAGAAGAGGCAATTCCTGGCGTAATTAAAATTTGCGACAGTAGAAAATTATTTTTTGAAAAATTTACTATAGAAAAGGCAATCCTTTGCGTAATTAAAATTTGCGACAATAAAAAGTTATTTTTTGAATAATTTACTATAGAAAAGGCAATCCCTGGCGTAATTAAAATTTGCGACAGTAAAAAATTAGTTTTTGAAAAATTTACTGTAGAAAAGGCAATCCCTGGCGTAATTAAAATTTGCGACAGTAAAAAATTAGTTTTTGAAAAATTTACTGTAGAAAAGGCAATCCCTGGCGTAATTAAAATTTGCGACAGTAAAAAATTATTTTTGGAATGATTTACTATAGAAAAGGCAATCCCTGGCGCAATTAAAATTTGCGACAGTAAAAAATTAATTTTTGAAAAATTTACTATAGAAAAGGCAATACCTGGCGTAATTAAAATTTGCGACAGTAAAACATTAATTTTTGAAAAATTTACTATAGAAAAGGCAATCCCTGGCGTAATTAAAATGTGCGACAGTAAAAAATTAATTTTTGAAAAATTTACTATAGAAAAGGCAATCCCTGTCGTAATTAAAATTTGCGGCAGTAGAAAATTATTTTTTGCAAAATTTACTATAGAAAAGGCAATCCCTGGCGTATTTAAAATTTGCGACAGTAAAAAATTAATTTTTGAAAAATTTACTATAGAAAAGGCAATCCCTGGCGCAATTAAAATTTGCGAGAGTAAAAAATTAATTTTTGAAAAATTTACTATAGAAAAGGCAATCCCTGGCGTAATTAAAATTTGCGACAGTAAAAAATTAATTTTTGAAAAATTTACTATAGAAAAGGCAATCCCTGGCGTATTTAAAATTTGCGACAGTAAAAAATTAATTTTTGAAAAATTTACTATAGAAAAGGCAATCCCTGGCGTATTTAAAATTTGCGACAGTAAAAAATTAATTTTTGAAAAATTTACTATAGAAAAGGCAATCCCTGGCGCAATTAAAATTTGCGAGAGTAAAAAATTAATTTTTGAAAAATTTACTATAGAAAAGGCAATCCCTGGCGTAATTAAAATTTGCGACAGTAAAAAATTAGCTTTTGAAAAATTTACTGTAGAAAAGGCAATCCCTGGCGTAATTAAAATTTGCGACAGTAAAAAATTAATTTTTGAAAAATTTACTATAGAAAAGGCAATCCCTGGCGTAATTAAAATGTGCGACAGTAAAAAATTAATTTTTGAAAAATTTACTATAGAAAAGGCAATCCCTGGCGTAATTAAAATTTGCGGCAGTAGAAAATTATTTTTTGCAAAATTTACTATAGAAAAGGCAATCCCTGGCGTATTTAAAATTTGCGACAGTAAAAAATTAATTTTTGAAAAATTTACTATAGAAAAGGCAATCCCTGGCGCAATTAAAATTTGCGAGAGTAAAAAATTAATTTTTGAAAAATTTACTATAGAAAAGGCAATCCCTGGCGTAATTAAAATTTGCGACAGTAAAAAATTAGTTTTTGAAAAATTTACTGTAGAAAAGGCAATCCCTGGCGTAATTAAAATTTGCGACAGTAAAAAATTAGTTTTTGAAAAATTTACTGTAGAAAAGGCAATCCCTGGCGTAATTAAAATTTGCGACAGTAAAAAATTATTTTTGGAATAATTTACTATAGATAAGGCAATCCCTGGCGCAATTAAAATTTGCGACAGTAAAAAATTAATTTTTGAAAAATTTACTATAGAAAAGGCAATCCCTGGCGCAATTAAAATTTGCGACAGTAAAAAATTAATTTTTGAAAAATTTACTATAGAAAAGGCAATACCTGGCGTAATTAAAATTTGCGACAGTAAACATTAATTTTTGAAAAATTTACTATAGAAAAGGCAATCCCTGGCGTAATTAAAATGTGCGACAGTAAAAAATTAATTTTTGAAATATTTACTATAGAAAAGGCAATCCCTGGCGTAATTTAAATTTGCGGCAGTAGAAAATTATTTTTTGCAAAATTTACTATAGAAAAGGCAATCCCTGGCGTATTTAAAATTTGCGACAGTAAAAAATTAATTTTTGAAAAATTTACTATAGAAAAGGCAATCCCTGGCGCAATTAAAATGTGCGAGAGTAAAAAATAAATTTTTGAAAAATTTACTATAGAAAAGGCAATCCCTGGCGTAATTAAAATTTGCGACAGTAAAAAATTAATTTTTGAAAAATTTACTATAGAAAAGGCAATCCCTGGCGTATTTAAAATTTGCGACAGTAAAAAATTAATTTTTGAAAAATTTACTATAGAAAAGGCAATCCCTGGCGTATTTAAAATTTGCGACAGTAGAAAATTAATTTGTAAAAAATTTACTATAGAAAAGGCAATCCCTGGCGGATTTGAAATTTGCGACAGTAAAAAAGTATTTTTTGAAAAATTTACTGTAGAAAAGGCAATCCCTGGCGCAATTAAAATTTGCGACAGTAGAAAATTATTTTTTGAAAAATTTACTATAGAAAAGGCAATCCCTGGCGCAATTAAAATTTGCGACAGTAAAAAATTATCTTTTGAAAAATTTACTATAGAAAAGGCAATCCTTGGCGTAATTAAAATTTGCAACAGTAAAAAATTATTTTTTGAAAAATTTACTATAGAAAAGGCAATCCCTGGCGCAATTAAAATTTGCGACAGTAAAAAATTATTTTTTGCAAAATTTACTATAGAAAAGGCAATCCCTGGCGCAATTAAAATTTGAGACATTAAAAAATTAATTTTTGAAAAATTTACTATAGAAAAGGCAATCCCTGGCGTATTTAAAATTTGCGACAGTAAAAAATTATTTTTTGAATAATTTACTATAGAAAAGGCAATCTCTGGCGCAATTAAAATTTGCGACAGTAGAAAATTATTTTTTGAAAAATTTACTATAGAAAAGGCATTCCCTTTCGTATTTAAAATTTGCGACAGTAAAAAATTGATTTTTGAAAAATTTACTATAGGAAAGGCAATCCCTGGCGTAATTAAAATTTGCGACAGTAAAAAATTAATTTTTGACAAATTTACTATAGAAAAGGCAATCCCTGGCGTAAATAAAATTTGCGACAGTAAAAAATTAATTTTTGAAAAATTTACTATAGAAAAGGCAATCCCTGGCGGAATTAAAATTTGCGACAGTAGAAAATTATTTTTTGCAAAATTTACTATAGAAAAGGCAATCCCTGGCGTATTTAAAATTTGCGACAGTAAAAAATTAATTTTTGAAAAATTTACTATAGAAAAGGCAATCCCTGGCGCAATTAAAATTTGCGACATTAAAAAATTAATTTTTGAAAAATTTACTATAGAAAAGGCAATCCCTGGTGTAATTAAAATTTGCGACAGTAAAAAATTAATTTTTGAAAACTTTACTATAGAAAAGGCAATCCCTGGCGTATTTAAAATTTGCGACAGTAAAAAATTAATTTTTGAAAAATTTACTATAGAAAAGGCAATCCCTGGCGTATTTAAAATTTGCGACAGTAAAAAATTAATTTTTGAAAAATTTACTATAGAAAAGGCAATACCTGGCGCAATTAAAATTTGCGACAGTAGAAAATTATTTATTGAAAAATTTACTATAGAAAAGGCAATACCTGGCGCAATTAAAATTTGCGACAGTAAAAAATCATTTTTTGCAAAATTTACTATAGAAAAGGCAATGCCTGGCGTATTTAAAATTTGCGACAGTAGAAAATTAATTTGTGAAAAATTTACTATAGAAAAGGCAATCCCTGGCGGATTTGAAATTTGCGACAGTAAAAAAGTATTTTTTGAAAAATTTACTGTAGAAAGGGCAATCCCTGGCGCAATTAAAATTTGCGACAGTAGAAAACTATTTTTTGAAAAATTTACTATAGAAAAGGCAATCCCAGGCGCAATTAAAATTTGCGACAGTAAAAAATTAATTTTTGAAAAATTTACTATAGAAAAGGCAATCCCTGGCGTAATTAAAATTTGCGACAGTAAAAAATTAATTTTTGAAAAATTTACTATAGAGAAGGCAATCCCTGGTGTATTTAAAATTTGCGACAGTAAAAAATTAATTTTTGAAAAATTTACTATAGAAAAGGCAATCCCTGGCGTATTTAAAATTTGCGACAGTAAAAAATTATTTTTTGAATAATTTACTATAGAAAAGGCAATCTCTGGCGCAATTAAAATTTGCGACAGTAGAAAATAATTTTTTGAAAAATTTACTATAGAAAAGGCAATCCCTGGCGCTATTAAAATTTGCGACAGTAAAAAATTATTTTTTACAAAATTTACTATAGAAAAGGCAATCCCTGGCGTATTTAAGTTTTGCGACAGTAGAAAATTAATTTGTGAAAAATTTACTATAGAAAAGGCAATCCCTTTCGTATTTAAAATTTGCGACAGTAAAAAATTGATTTTTGAAAAATTTACTATAGAAAAGGCAATCCCTGGCGTAATTAAAATTTGCGACAGTAAAAAATTAATTTTTGAAATAATTTACTATAGAAAAGGCAATCCCTGGCGTAAATAAAATTTGCGACAGTAAAAAATTAATTTTTAAAAATTTACTATAGAAAAGGCAATCCCTGGCGTAATTAAAATTTGCGACAGTAGAAAATTATTTTTTGCAAAATTTACTATAGAAAAGGCAATCCCTGGCGTATTTAAAATATGCGACAGTAAAAAATTAATTTTTGAAAAATTTACTATAGAAAAGGCAATCCCTGGCGCAATTAAAATTTGCGACATTAAAAAATTAATTTTTGAAAAATTTACTATAGAAAAGGCAATCCCTGGTGTAATTAAAATTTGCGACAGTAAAAAATTAATTTTTGAAAAATTTACTATAGAAAAGGCAATCCCTGGTGTATTTAAAATTTGCGACAGTAAAAAATTAATTTTTGAAAAATTTACTATAGAAAAGGCAATCCCTGGCGTATTTAAAATTTGCGACAGTAAAAAATTATTTTTTGAATAATTTACTATAGAAAAGGCAATCTCTGGCGCAATTAAAATTTGCGACAGTAGAAAATAATTTTTTGAAAAATTTATTATAGAAAAGGCAATCCCTGGCGCTATTAAAATTTGCGACAGTAAAAAATTATTTTTTACAAAATTTACTATAGAAAAGGCAATCCCTGGCGTATTTAAGTTTTGCGACAGTAGAAAATTAATTTGTGAAAAATTTACTATAGAAAAGGCAATCCCTTTCGTATTTAAAATTTGCGACAGTAAAAAATTGATTTTTGAAAAATTTACTATAGAAAAGGCAATCCCTGGCGTAATTAAAATTTGCGACAGTAAAAAATTAATTTTTGAAAAATTTACTATAGAAAAGGCAATCCCTGGCGTAAATAAAATTTGCGACAGTAAAAAATTAATTTTTGAAAAATTTACTATAGAAAAGGCAATCCCTGGCGTAATTAAAATTTGCGACAGTAGAAAATTATTTTTTGCAAAATTTACTATAGAAAAGACAATCCCTGGCGTATTTAAAATATGCGACAGTAAAAAATTAATTTTTGAAAAATTTACTATAGAAAAGGCAATTCCTGGCGCAATTAAAATTTGCGACATTAAAAAATTAATTTTTGAAAAATTTACTATAGAAATGGTAATCCCTGGTGTAATTAAAATTTGCGACAGTAAAAAATTAATTTTTGAAAACTTTACTATAGAAAAGGCAATCCCTGGCGTATTTAAAATTTGCGACAGTAAAAAATTAATTTTTGAAAAATTTACTATAGAAAAGGCAATACCTGGCGTATTTAAAATTTGCGACAGTAAAAAATTAATTTTTGAAAAATTTACTATAGAAAAGGCAATCCCTGGCGCAATTAAAATTTGCGAGAGTAAAAAATTAATTTTTGAAAAATTTACTATAGAAAAGGCAATCCCTGGCGTATTTAAAATTTGCGACAGTAGAAAATTAATTTGTGAAAAATTTACTATAGAAAAGGCAATCCCTGGCGTATTTGAAATTTGCGACAGTAAAAAAGTATTTTTTGAAAAATTTACTGTAGAAAGGGCAATCCCTGGCGCAATTAAAATTTGCGACATTAGAAAACTATTTTTTGAAAAATTTACTATAGAAAAGGCAATCCCTGGCGCAATTAAAATTTGCGACAGTAAAAAATTATTTTTTGAAAAATTTACTATAGAAAAGGCAATCCCTGGCGTAATTAAAATTTGCGACAGTAAAAAATTAATTTTTGAAAAATTTGCTATAGAAAAGGCAATCCCTGGCGTATTTAAAATTTGCGACAGTAAAAAATTATTTTTTGAATAATTTACTATAGAAAAGGCAATCTCTGGCGCAATTAAAATTTGCGACAGTAGAAAATAATTTTTTGAAAAATTTACTATAGAAAAGGCAATCCCTGGCGCTATTAAAATTTGCGACAGTAAAAAATTATTTTTTACAAAATTTACTATAGAAAAGGCAATCCCTGGCGTATTTAAGTTTTGCGACAGTAGAAAATTAATTTGTGAAAAATTTACTATAGAAAAGGCAATCCCTGGCGCAATTAAAATTTGCGACATTAAAAAATTAATTTTTGAAAAATTTACTATAGAAAAGGCAATCCCTGGTGTAATTAAAATTTGCGACAGTAAAAAATTAATTTTTGAAAAATTTACTATAGAAAAGGCAATCCCTGGTGTATTTAAAATTTGCGACAGTAAAAAATTAATTTTTGAAAAATTTACTATAGAAAAGGCAATCCCTGGCGTATTTAAAATTTGCGACAGTAAAAAATTATTTTTTGAATAATTTACTATAGAAAAGGCAATCTCTGGCGCAATTAAAATTTGCGACAGTAGAAAATAATTTTTTGAAAAATTTATTATAGAAAAGGCAATCCCTGGCGCTATTAAAATTTGCGACAGTAAAAAATTATTTTTTACAAAATTTACTATAGAAAAGGCAATCCCTGGCGTATTTAAGTTTTGCGACAGTAGAAAATTAATTTGTGAAAAATTTACTATAGAAAAGGCAATCCCTTTCGTATTTAAAATTTGCGACAGTAAAAAATTGATTTTTGAAAAATTTACTATAGAAAAGGCAATCCCTGGCGTAATTAAAATTTGCGACAGTAAAAAATTAATTTTTGAAAAATTTACTATAGAAAAGGCAATCCCTGGCGTAAATAAAATTTGCGACAGTAAAAAATTAATTTTTGAAAAATTTACTATAGAAAAGGCAATCCCTGGCGTAATTAAAATTTGCGACAGTAGAAAATTATTTTTTGCAAAATTTACTATAGAAAAGACAATCCCTGGCGTATTTAAAATATGCGACAGTAAAAAATTAATTTTTGAAAAATTTACTATAGAAAAGGCAATCCCTGGCGCAATTAAAATTTGCGACATTAAAAAATTAATTTTTGAAAAATTTACTATAGAAAAGGTAATCCCTGGTGTAATTAAAATTTGCGAAAGTAAAAAATGAATTTTTGAAAACTTTACTATAGAAAAGGCAATCCCTGGCGTATTTAAAATTTGCGACAGTAAAAAATTAATTTTTGAAAAATTTACTATAGAAAAGGCAATACCTGGCGTATTTAAAATTTGCGACAGTAAAAAATTAATTTTTGAAAAATTTACTATAGAAAAGGCAATCCCTGGCGCAATTAAAATTTGCGAGAGTAAAAAATTAATTTTTGAAAAATTTACTATAGAAAAGGCAATCCCTGGCGTATTTAAAATTTGCGACAGTAGAAAATTAATTTGTGAAAAATTTACTATAGAAAAGGCAATCCCTGGCGTATTTGAAATTTGCGACAGTAAAAAAGTATTTTTTGAAAAATTTACTGTAGAAAGGGCAATCCCTGGCGCAATTAAAATTTGCGACAGTAGAAAACTATTTTTTGAAAAATTTACTATAGAAAAGGCAATCCCTGGCGCAATTAAAATTTGCGACAGTAAAAAATTATTTTTTGAAAAATTTACTATAGAAAAGGCAATCCCTGGTGTATTTAAAATTTGCGACAGTAAAAAATTAATTTTTGAAAAATTTACTATAGAAAAGGCAATCCCTGGCGTATTTAAAATTTGCGACAGTAAAAAATTATTTTTTGAATAATTTACTATAGAAAAGGCAATCTCTGGCGCAATTAAAATTTGCGACAGTAGAAAATAATTTTTTGAAAAATTTACTATAGAAAAGGCAATCCCTGGCGCTATTAAAATTTGCGACAGTAAAAAATTATTTTTTACAAAATTTACTATAGAAAAGGCAATCCCTGGCGTATTTAAGTTTTGCGACAGTAGAAAATTAATTTGTGAAAAATTTACTATAGAAAAGGCAATCCCTTTCGTATTTAAAATTTGCGACAGTAAAAAATTGATTTTTGAAAAATTTACTATAGAAAAGGCAATCCCTGGCGTAATTAAAATTTGCGACAGTAAAAAATTAATTTTTGAAATAATTTACTATAGAAAAGGCAATCCCTGGCGTAAATAAAATTTGCGACAGTAAAAAATTAATTTTTAAAAATTTACTATAGAAAAGGCAATCCCTGGCGTAATTAAAATTTGCGACAGTAGAAAATTATTTTTTGCAAAATTTACTATAGAAAGGGCAATCCCTGGCGTATTTAAAATATGCGACAGTAAAAAATTAATTTTTGAAAAATTTACTATAGAAAAGGCAATCCCTGGCGCAATTAAAATTTGCGACATTAAAAAATTAATTTTTGAAAAATTTACTATAGAAAAGGCAATCCCTGGTGTAATTAAAATTTGCGACAGTAAAAAATTAATTTTTGAAAAATTTACTATGGAAAAGGCAATCCCTGGTGTATTTAAAATTTGCGACAGTAAAAAATTAATTTTTGAAAAATTTACTATAGAAAAGGCAATCCCTGGCGTATTTAAAATTTGCGACAGTAAAAAATTATTTTTTGAATAATTTACTATAGAAAAGGCAATCTCTGGCGCAATTAAAATTTGCGACAGTAGAAAATAATTTTTTGAAAAATTTATTATAGAAAAGGTAATCCCTGGCGCTATTAAAATTTGCGACAGTAAAAAATTATTTTTTACAAAATTTACTATAGAAAAGGCAATCCCTGGCGTATTTAAGTTTTGCGACAGTAGAAAATTAATTTGTGAAAAATTTACTATAGAAAAGGCAATCCCTTTCGTATTTAAAATTTGCGACAGTAAAAAATTGATTTTTGAAAAATTTACTATAGAAAAGGCAATCCCTGGCGTAATTAAAATTTGCGACAGTAAAAAATTAATTTTTGAAAAATTTACTATAGAAAAGGCAATCCCTGGCGTAAATAAAATTTGCGACAGTAAAAAATTAATTTTTGAAAAATTTACTATAGAAAAGGCAATCCCTGGCGTAATTAAAATTTGCGACAGTAGAAAATTATTTTTTGCAAAATTTACTATAGAAAAGACAATCCCTGGCGTATTTAAAATATGCGACAGTAAAAAATTAATTTTTGAAAAATTTACTATAGAAAAGGCAATCCCTGGCGCAATTAAAATTTGCGACATTAAAAAATTAATTTTTGAAAAATTTACTATAGAAAAGGTAATCCCTGGTGTAATTAAAATTTGCGACAGTAAAAAATTAATTTTTGAAAACTTTACTATAGAAAAGGCAATCCCTGGCGTATTTAAAATTTGCGACAGTAAAAAATTAATTTTTGAAAAATTTACTATAGAAAAGGCAATACCTGGCGTATTTAAAATTTGCGACAGTAAAAAATTAATTTTTGAAAAATTTACTATAGAAAAGGCAATCCCTGGCGCAATTAAAATTTGCGACAGTAGAAAATTATTTTTTGAAAAATTTACTATAGAAAAGGCAATACCTGGCGCAATTAAAATTTGCGACAGTAAAAAATCATTTTTTGCAAAATTTACTATAGAAAAGGCAATGCCTGGCGTATTTAAAATTTGCGACAGTAGAAAATTAATTTGTGAAAAATTTACTATAGAAAAGGCAATCCCTGGCGGATTTGAAATTTGCGACAGTAAAAAAGTATTTTTTGAAAAATTTACTGTAGAAAAGGCAATCCCTGGTGTAGTTAAAATTTGCGACAGTAAAAAATTAATTTTTGAAAAATTTACTATAGAAAAGGCAATCCCTGGTGTATTTAAAATTTGCGACAGTAAAAAATTAATTTTTGAAAAATTTACTATAGAAAAGGCAATCTCTGGCGCAATTAAAATTTGCGACAGTAGAAAATAATTTTTTGAAAAATTTACTATAGAAAAGGCAATCCCTGGCGCTATTAAAATTTGCGACAGTAAAAAATTATTTTTTACAAAATTTACTATAGAAAAGGCAATCCCTGGCGTATTTAAGTTTTGCGACAGTAGAAAATTAATTTGTGAAAAATTTACTATAGAAAAGGCAATCCCTTTCGTATTTAAAATTTGCGACAGTAAAAAATTGATTTTTGAAAAATTTACTATAGAAAAGGCAATCCCTGGCGTAATTAAAATTTGCGACAGTAAAAAATTAATTTTTGAAAAATTTACTATAGAAAAGGCAATCCCTGGCGTAAATAAAATTTGCGACAGTAAAAAATTAATTTTTGAAAAATTTACTATAGAAAAGGCAATACCTGGCGCAATTAAAATTTGAGACATTAAAAAATTAATTTTTGAAAAATTTACTATAGAAAAGGCAATCCCTGGTGTAATTAAAATTTGCGACAGTAAAAAATTAATTTTTGAAAAATTTACTATAGAAAAGGCAATCCCTGGTGTATTTAAAATTTGCGACAGTAAAAAATTAATTTTTGAAAAATTTACTATAGAAAAGGCAATCCCTGGCGTATTTAAAATTTGCGACAGTAAAAAATTATTTTTTGAATAATTTACTATAGAAAAGGCAATCTCTGGCGCAATTAAAATTTGCGACAGTAGAAAATAATTTTTTGGAAAATTTACTATAGAAAAGGCAATCCCTGGCGCTATTAAAATTTGCGACAGTAAAAAATTATTTTTTACAAAATTTACAATACAAAAGGCAATCCCTGGCGTATTTAAGTTTTGCGACAGTAGAAAATTAATTTGTGAAAAATTTACTATAGAAAAGGCAATCCCTTTCGTATTTAAAATTTGCGACAGTAAAAAATTGATTTTTGAAAAATTTACTATAGAAAAGGCAATCCCTGGCGTAATTAAAATTTGCGACAGTAAAAAATTAATTTTTGAAAAATTTACTATAGAAAAGGCAATCCCTGGCGTAAATAAAATTTGCGACAGTAAAAAATTAATTTTTGAAAAATTTACTATAGAAAAGGCAATCCCTGGCGTAATTAAAATTTGCGACAGTAGAAAATTATTTTTTGCAAAATTTACTATAGAAAAGGCAATCCCTGGCGTATTTAAAATATGCGACAGTAAAAAATTAATTTTTGAAAAATTTACTATAGAAAAGGCAATCCCTGGCGCAATTAAAATTTGCGACATTAAAAAATTAATTTTTGAAAAATTTACTATAGAAAAGGCAATCCCTGGTGTAATTAAAATTTGCGACAGTAAAAAATTAATTTTTGAAAACTTTACTATAGAAAAGGCAATCCCTGGCGTATTTAAAATTTGCGACAGTAAAAAATTAATTTTGGAAAAATTTACTATAGAAAAGCAATACCTGGCGTACTTAAAATTTGCGACAGTAAAAAATTAATTTTTGAAAAATTTACTATAGAAGAGGCAATCCCTGGCGCAATTAAAATTTGCGACAGTAGAAAATTATTTTTTGAAAAATTTACTATAGAAAAGGCAATACCTGGCGCAATTAAAATTTACGACAGTAAAAAATCATTTTTTGCAAAATTTACTATAGAAGAGGCAATGCCTGGCGTATTTAAAATTTGCGACAGTAGAAAATTAATTTGTGAAAAATTTACTATAGAAAAGGCAATCCCTGGCGGATTTGAAATTTGCGACAGTAAAAAAGTATTTTTTGAAAAATTTACTGTAGAAAAGGCAATCCCTGGCGCAATTAAAATTTGCGACAGTAGAAAATTATTTTTTGAAAAATTTACTATAGAAAAGGTAATCCCTGGCGCAATTAAAATTTGCGACAGTAAAAAATTATTTTTTGAAAAATTTACTGTAGAAAAGGCAATCCCTGGCGCAATTAAAATTTGCGACAGTAAAAAATTAATTTTTGAAAAATTTACTATGGAAAGGCAATCCCTGGCGTAATTAAAATTTGCGACAGTAAAAAATTAATTTTTGAAAAACTTACTATAGAAAAGGCAATCCCTGGCGTAATTAAAATTTGCGACAGTAAAAAATTAATTTTTGAAAAATTTACTATAGAAAAGGCAATCCCTGGCGTAATTAAAATTTGCGACAGTTGAAAATTATTTTTTGCTAAATTTACTATAGAAAAGGCAATCCCTGGCGTATTTAAAATTTGCGACAGTAAAAAATTAATTTTTGAAAAATTTACGATAGAAAAGGCAATCCCTGGCGCAATTAAAATTTGCGACATTAAAAAATTAATTTTTGAAAAATTTACTATAGAAAAGTTAATCCCTGGCTTATTTAAATTTTGCGCCAGTAGAAAATTAATTTGTGAAAATTTTTCTATAGAAAAGGCAATCCCTGGCGTATTTAAAATTTGCGACAGTAAAAAATTATTTTTTGAATAATTTACTATAGAAAAGGCAATCTCTGGCGTAATTAAAATTTGCGACAGTAGAAAATAATTTTTTGAAAAATTTACTATAGAAAAGGCAATCCCTGGCGCTATTAAAATTTGCGACAGTAAAAAATTATTTTTTACAAAATTTACTATAGAAAAGGCAATCCCTGGCGTATTTAAGTTTTGCGACAGTAGAAAATTAATTTGTGAAAAATTTACTATAGAAAAGGCAATCCCTTTCGTATTTAAAATTTGCGACAGTAAAAAATTGATTTTTGAAAAATTTACTATAGAAAAGGCAATCCCTGGCGTAATTAAAATTTGCGACAGTAAAAAATTAATTTTTGAAAAATTTACTATAGAAAAGGCAATCCCTGGTGTATTTAAAATTTGCGACAGTAAAAAATTAATTTTTGAAAAATTTACTATAGAAAAGGCAATCCCTGGCGTATTTAAAATTTGCGACAGTAAAAAATTATTTTTTGAATAATTTACTATAGAAAAGGCAATCTCTGGCGCAATTAAAATTTGCGACAGTAGAAAATAATTTTTTGGAAAATTTACTATAGAAAAGGCAATCCCTGGCGCTATTAAAATTTGCGACAGTAAAAAATTATTTTTTACAAAATTTACAATACAAAAGGCAATCCCTGGCGTATTTAAGTTTTGCGACAGTAGAAAATTAATTTGTGAAAAATTTACTATAGAAAAGGCAATCCCTTTCGTATTTAAAATTTGCGACAGTAAAAAATTGATTTTTGAAAAATTTACTATAGAAAAGGCAATCCCTGGCGTAATTAAAATTTGCGACAGTAAAAAATTAATTTTTGAAAAATTTACTATAGAAAAGGCAATCCCTGGCGTAAATAAAATTTGCGACAGTAAAAAATTAATTTTTGAAAAATTTACTATAGAAAAGGCAATCCCTGGCGTAATTAAAATTTGCGACAGTAGAAAATTATTTTTTGCAAAATTTACTATAGAAAAGGCAATCCCTGGCGTATTTAAAATATGCGACAGTAAAAAATTAATTTTTGAAAAATTTACTATAGAAAAGGCAATCCCTGGCGCAATTAAAATTTGCGACATTAAAAAATTAATTTTTGAAAAATTTACTATAGAAAAGGCAATCCCTGGTGTAATTAAAATTTGCGACAGTAAAAAATTAATTTTTGAAAACTTTACTATAGAAAAGGCAATCCCTGGCGTATTTAAAATTTGCGACAGTAAAAAATTAATTTTGGAAAAATTTACTATAGAAAAGCAATACCTGGCGTACTTAAAATTTGCGACAGTAAAAAATTAATTTTTGAAAAATTTACTATAGAAAAGGCAATCCCTGGCGCAATTAAAATTTGCGACAGTAGAAAATTATTTTTTGAAAAATTTACTATAGAAAAGGCAATACCTGGCGCAATTAAAATTTACGACAGTAAAAAATCATTTTTTGCAAAATTTACTATAGAAGAGGCAATGCCTGGCGTATTTAAAATTTGCGACAGTAGAAAATTAATTTGTGAAAAATTTACTATAGAAAAGGCAATCCCTGGCGGATTTGAAATTTGCGACAGTAAAAAAGTATTTTTTGAAAAATTTACTGTAGAAAAGGCAATCCCTGGCGCAATTAAAATTTGCGACAGTAGAAAATTATTTTTTGAAAAATTTACTATAGAAAAGGTAATCCCTGGCGCAATTAAAATTTGCGACAGTAAAAAATTATTTTTTGAAAAATTTACTGTAGAAAAGGCAATCCCTGGCGCAATTAAAATTTGCGACAGTAAAAAATTAATTTTTGAAAAATTTACTATGGAAAGGCAATCCCTGGCGTAATTAAAATTTGCGACAGTAAAAAATTAATTTTTGAAAAACTTACTATAGAAAAGGCAATCCCTGGCGTAATTAAAATTTGCGACAGTAAAAAATTAATTTTTGAAAAATTTACTATAGAAAAGGCAATCCCTGGCGTAATTAAAATTTGCGACAGTTGAAAATTATTTTTTGCTAAATTTACTATAGAAAAGGCAATCCCTGGCGTATTTAAAATTTGCGACAGTAAAAAATTAATTTTTGAAAAATTTACGATAGAAAAGGCAATCCCTGGCGCAATTAAAATTTGCGACATTAAAAAATTAATTTTTGAAAAATTTACTATAGAAAAGTTAATCCCTGGCTTATTTAAATTTTGCGCCAGTAGAAAATTAATTTGTGAAAAATTTACTATAGAAAAGGCAATCCCTGGCGCAATTAAAATTTGCGACTGTAAAAAATTATTTTTTGCAAAATTTACTATAGAAAAGGCAATCCCTGGCGTATTTAAAATTTGCGACAGTAAAAAATTAATTTTTGAAAAATTTACTATAGAAAAGGCAATCCTTGGCGCAATTAAAATTTGCGACAGTAAAAAATTAATTTTTGAAAAATTTGCTATAGAAAAGGCAATCCCTGGCGTAATTAGAATTTGCGACAGTAAAAAATTAATTTTTGAAAAATTTACTATAGAAAAGGCAATCCCTGTCGTAATTAAAATTTGCGAGAGTAAAAAATTAATTTTTGAAAAACTTACTATAGAAAAGGCAATCCCTGGCGTAATTAAAATTTGCGACAGTAGAAAATTATTTTTCGCAAAATTTACTATAGAAAAGGCAATCCCTGGCGTATTTAAAATTTGCGACAGTAAAAAATTAATTTTTGAAAAATTTACTATAGAAAAGGCAATCCCTGGCGCAATTAAAATTTGCGACAGTAAAAAATTAATTTTTGAAAAATTTACTATAGAAAAGGCAATCCCTGGCGTAATTAAAATTTGCGACAGTAAAAAATTAATTTTTGAAAAATTTACTATAGAAAAGGCAATCCCTGGCGTAATTAAAATTTGCGACAGTAAAAAATTAATTTTTGAAAAATTTACTGTAGAAAAGGCAATCCCTGGCTCAATTAAAATTTGCGACAGTAAAAAATTATTTTTTGAATAATTTACTATAGAAAAGGCAATACCTGGCGGATTTAAAATTTGCGACAGTAAAAAATTATTCTTTGAATAATTTACTATAGAAAAGGCAATCCCTGGCGTAATTAAAATTTGCGACAGTAGAAAATTATTTTTTGAAAAATTTACTGTAGAAATGGCAATCCCTGGCGCAATTAAAATTTGCGACAGTAGAAAATTATTTTTTGAAAAATTTACTATAGAAAAGGCAATCCCTGGCGCAATTAAAATTTGCGACAGTAAAAAATTATTTTTTGAAAAATTTACTGTAGAAAAGGCAATCCCTGGCTCAATTAAAATTTGCGACAGTAAAAAATTATTTTTTGAATAATTTACTATAGAAAAGGCAATCCCTGGCGGATTTAAAATTTGCGACAGTAAAAAATTAATTTTTGAAAAATTTACTATAGAAAAGGCAATCCCTGGCGTAATTAAAATTTGCGACAGTGAAAAATTAGTTTTTGAAAAATTTACTGTAGAAAAGGCAATCCCTGGCGTACTTAAAATTTGCGACAGTAAAAAATTAATTTTTGAAAAATTTACTATAGAAAAGACAATCCCTGGCACAATTAAAATTTGCGACAGTAAAAAATTACTTTTTGAAAAATTTACTATAGAAAAGGCAATCCCTGGCGTATTTAAAATTTGCGACAGTAGAAAATTATTTTGTGAAACATTTACAATAGAAAAGGCAATACCTGGCGGATTTGAAATTTGCGACAGTAAAAAAGTATTTTTGGAAAAATTTACTGTAGAAAAGGCAATCCCTGGCGCAATTAAAATTTGCGAAAGTAGAAAATTATTTTTTGAAAAAATTACTATAGAAAAGGCAATCCTTGTCGCAATTAAAAGTTGCGACAGTAAAAAATTATTTTTTGAAAAATTTACTGTAGAAAAGGTAATCCCTGGCTCAATTAAAATTTGCGACAGTAAAAAATTACTTTTTGAATATTTTACTGTAGAAAAGGCAATCGCTGGCGGATTTAAAATTTGCGACAGTAAAAAATTATTTTTTGAATAATTTACTATAGATAAGGCAATCCCTGGCGTAATTAAAATTTGCGACAGTAGAAAATTATTTTTTGAAAAATTTACTATAGAAAAGGCAATCCCTGTCGTAATTAAAATTTGCGACAATAAAAAATAATTTTTTGAAAAATTTACTATAGAAAACGCAATCCCTGGCGTAATTAAAATTTGCGACAGTAAAAAATTAGTTTTTGAAAAATTTACTGTAGAAAAGGCAATCCCTGGCGTAACTAAAATTTGCAAGAGTAAAAAATTATTTTTTGCAAAATTTACTATAGAACAGGCAATCCCTGGCGTATTTAAAATTTGCGACAGTAGAAAATTATTTTTTGAAAAATTTACTATAGAAAAGGCAATCCCTGGCGTAATTAAAATTTGCGACAGTAAAAAATTATTTTTGAAATAATTTACTATAGAAAAGGCAATCCCTTGCGTATTTAAAATTTGCGACAGTAAAAAATTATTTTTTGAATAATTTACTATAGAAAAGGCAATCCCTGGCGCAATTAAAATTTGCGACAGTAGAAAATTATTTTTTGAAAAATTTACTATAGAAAAGGCAATCCCTGCCGCAATTAAAATTTGCGACAGTAAAAAATTATTTTTTGCAAAATTTACTAAAGAAAAGGCAATCCCTGGCGTATTTAAAATTTGCGACAGTAAAAAATTATTTTTTGAATAATTTACTGTAGAAAAGGCAATCGCTGGCGTATTTAAATTAATTAAAATTAATTTTTGAAAAATTTACTATAAAAAAGGCAATCCCTGGCGTAATTAAAATTTGCGACAGTAAAAAATTATTTTTTGAATAATTTACTATAGATAAGGCAATCCCTGGCGTAATTAAAATTTGCGACAATAGAAAATTATTTTTTGAAAAATTTACTATAGAAAAGGCAATCCCTGGCGTAATTAAAATTTGCGACAATAAAAAATAATTTTTTGAAAAATTTACTATAGAAAAGGCAATCCCTGGCGTAATTAAAATTTGCGACAGTAAAAAATTAGTTTTTGAAAAATTTACTGTAGAAAAGGCAATCCCTGGCGTAACTAAAATTTGCAAGAGAAAAAAATTATTTTTTGCAAAATTTACTATAGAAAAGGCAATCCCTGGCGTATTTAAAATTTGCGACAGTAGAAAATTATTTTTTGAAAAATTTACTATAGAAAAGGCAATCCCTGGCGTAATTAAAATTTGCGACAGTAAAAAATTATTTTTGAAATAATTTACTATAGAAAAGGCAATCCCTTGCGTATTTAAAATTTGCGACAGTAAAAAATTATTTTTTGAATAATTTACTATAGAAAAGGCAATCCCTGGCGCAATTAAAATTTGCGACAGTAGAAAATTATTTTTTGAAAAATTTACTATAGAAAAGGCAATCACTGGCGCAATTAAAATTTGCGACAGTAAAAAATTATTTTTTGCAAAATTTACTATAGAAAAGGCAATCCCTGGCGTATTTAAAATTTGCGACAGTAAAAAATTAATTTTTGAAAAATTTACTATAGAAAAGGCAATCCCTGGCGCAATTAAAATTTGCGACAGTAAAAAATTTATTTTTGAAAAATTTACTATAGAAAAGGCAATCCCTGGCGTAATTAAAATTTGCGACAGTAAAAAATTAATTTTTGAAAAATTTACTATTGAAAAGGCAATCCCTGGCGTAATTAAAATTTGCGACAGTAAAAAATTAATTTTTGAAAAATTTACTATAAAAAAGGCAATCCCTGGCGTAATTAAAATCTGCGACAGTAGAAAATTATTTTTTGCAAAATTTACTATAGAAAAGGCAATCCCTGGCGTATTTAAAATTTGCGACAGTAAAAAATTAATTTTTGAAAAATTTACTATAGAAAAGGCAATCCCTGGCGCAATTAAAATTTGCGACAGTAAAAAATTAATTTTTGAAAAATTTACTATAGAAAAGGCAATCCCTGGCGTAATTAAAATTTGCGACAGTAAAAAATTAATTTTTGAAAAATTTACTATAGAAAAGGCAATCCCTGGCGTATTTAAAATTTGCGACAGTAAAAAATTAATTTTTGAAAAATTTACTATAGAAAAGGCAATCCCTGGCGTATTTAAAACTTGCGACAGTAAAAAATTAATTTTTGAAAAATTTACTATAGAAAAGGCAATGCTTGGCGCAATTAAAATTTTAGACAGTAAAAAATTAATTTTTGAAAAATTTACTATAGAAAAGGCAATCCCTGGCGTATTTAAAATTTGCGATAGTAAAAAATTAATTTGTGAAAAATTTACTATAGAAAAGGCAATCCTGGCGGATTTGAAATTTGCGACAGTAAAAAAGTATTTTTTGAAAAATTTACTGTAGAAAAGGCAATCCCTGGCGCAATTAAAATTTGCGACAGTAAAAAGTTATTTTTTGAAAAATTTCCTGTAGAAAAGGCAATACCTGGCACAATTAAATTTTGCGACAGTAAAAAATTATTTTTTGAATAATTTACTATAGAAAAGGCAATCTCTGGCGGATTTAAAATTTGCGACAGTAAAAAATTATTTTTTGAATAATTTACTATAGAAAAGGCAATCCCTGGCGTAATTAAAATTTGCGACAATAAAAAATTTTTTTTTGAAAAATTTACTATAGAAAAGGCAATCCCTGGCGTAATTAAAATTTGCGACAGTAAAAAATTAGTTTTTGAAAAATTTACTGTAGAAAAGGCAATCCCTGGCGTAACTAAAATTTGCGAGATTAAAAAATTATTTTTTGCAAAATTTACTATAGAAAAGGCAATCCCTGGCGTATTTAAAATTTGCGACAGTAGAAAATTATGTTTTGAAAAATTTACTATAGAACAGGCAATCCCTGGCGTAATTAAAATTTGCGACAGTAAAAAATTATTTTTGGAATAATTTACTATAGAAAAGGCAATCCCTGGCGTATTTAAAATTTGCGACAGTAAAAAATTATTTTTTGAATAATTTACTATAGAAAAGCCAATCCCTGGCGCAATTAAAATTTGCGACAGTAGAAAATTATTTTTTGAAAAATTTACTATAGAAAAGGCAATCCCTGGCGCAATTAAAATTTGCGACAGTAAAAAATTAGTAAAAAATTATTTTTTGCAAAATTTACTATAGAAAAGCAATCCCTGGCGTAATTAAAATTTGCGACAGTAAAAAATTAGTTTTTGAAAAATTTACTGTAGAAAAGGCAATCCCTGGCGTAACTAAAATTTGCAAGAGAAAAAAATTATTTTTTGCAAAATTTACTATAGAAAAGGCAATCCCTGGCGTATTTAAAATTTGCGACAGTAGAAAATTATTTTTTGAAAATTTACTATAGAAAAGGCAATCCCTGGCGTAATTAAAATTTGCGACAGTAAAAAATTATTTTTGAAATAATTTACTATAGAAAAGGCAATCCCTTGCGTATTTAAAATTTGCGACAGTAAAAAATTATTTTTTGAATAATTTACTATAGAAAAGGCAATCCCTGGCGCAATTAAAATTTGCGACAGTAGAAAATTATTTTTTGAAAAATTTACTATAGAAAAGGCAATCACTGGCGCAATTAAAATTTGCGACAGTAAAAAATTATTTTTTGCAAAATTTACTATAGAAAAGGCAATCCCTGGCGTATTTAAAATTTGCGACAGTAAAAAATTAATTTTTGAAAAATTTACTATAGAAAAGGCAATCCCTGGCGCAATTAAAATTTGCGACAGTAAAAAATTATTTTTGAAAAATTTACTATAGAAAAGGCAATCCATGGCGTAATTAAAATTTGCGACAGTAAAAAATTAATTTTTGAAAAATTTACTATTGAAAAGGCAATCCCTGGCGTAATTAAAATTTGCGACAGTAAAAAATTAATTTTTGAAAAATTTACTATAAAAAAGGCAATCCCTGGCGTAATTAAAATCTGCGACAGTAGAAAATTATTTTTTGCAAAATTTACTATAGAAAAGGCAATCCCTGGCGTATTTAAAATTTGCGACAGTAAAAAATTAATTTTTGAAAAATTTACTATAGAAAAGGCAATCCCTGGCGCAATTAAAATTTGCGACAGTAAAAAAATTAATTTTTGAAAAATTTACTATAGAAAAGGCAATCCCTGGCATAATTAAAATTTGCGACAGTAAAAAATTAATTTTTGAAAAATTTACTATAGAAAAGGCAATCCCTGGGCGTATTTAAAATTTGCGACAGTAAAAAATTAATTTTTGAAAAATTTACTATAGAAAAGGCAATCCCTGGCGTATTTAAAATTTGCGACAGTAAAAAATTAATTTTTGAAAAATTTACTATAGAAAAGGCAATGCCTGGCGCAATTAAAATTTTAGACAGTAAAAAAATTAATTTTTGAAAAATTTACTATAGAAAAGGCAATCCCTGGCGTATTTAAAATTTGCGATAGTAAAAAATTAATTTGTGAAAAATTACTATAGAAAAGGCAATCCCTGGCGGATTTGAAATTTGCGACAGTAAAAAAGTATTTTTTGAAAAATTTACTGTAGAAAAGGCAATCCCTGGCGCAATTAAAATTTGCGACAGTAAAAAGTTATTTTTTGAAAAATTTACTGTAGAAAAGGCAATCCCTGGCACAATTAAATTTTGCGACAGTAAAAATTATTTTTTGAATAATTTACTATAGAAAAGGCAATCTCTGGCGGATTTAAAATTTGCGACAGTAAAAAATTATTTTTTGAATAATTTACTATAGAAAAGGCAATCCCTGGCGTAATTAAAATTTGCGACAATAAAAAATTATTTTTTGAAAAATTTACTATAGAAAAGGCAATCCCTGGCGTAATTAAAATTTGCGACAGTAAAAAATTGGTTTTTGAAAAATTTACTGTAGAAAAGGCAATCCCTGGCGTAACTAAAATTTGCGAGATTAAAAAATTATTTTTTGCAAAATTTACTATAGAAAAGGCAATCCCTGGCGTATTTAAAATTTGCGACAGTAGAAAATTATTTTTGAAAAATTTACTATAGAACAGGCAATCCCTGGCGTAATTAAAATTTGCGACAGTAAAAAATTATTTTTGGAATAATTTACTATAGAAAAGGCAATCCCTGGCGTATTTAAAATTTGCGACAGTAAAAAATTATTTTTTCAATAATTTACTATAGAAAAGCCAATCCCTGGCGCAATTAAAATTTGCGACAGTAGAAAATTATTTTTTGAAAAATTTACTATAGAAAAGGCAATCCCTGGCGCAATTAAAATTTGCGACAGTAAAAAATTATTTTTTGCAAAATTTACTATAGAAAAGGCAATCCCTGGCGTATTTAAAATTTGCGACAGTAAAAAATTAATTTTTGAAAATTTACTATAGAAAAGGCAATCCTGTTGCAATTAAAATTTGCGACAGTAAAAAATTAATTTTTGAAAAATTTACTATAGAAAAGGCAATCCTGGCGTAATTAATATTTGCGACAGTAAAAAATTAATTTTGAAAAATTTACTATAGAAAAGGCAATCCCTGGCGTAATTAAAATTTGCGACAGTAAAAAATTAATTTTTGAAAAATTTACTATAGAAAAGGCAATCCCTGGCGTAATTAAAATTTGCGACAGTAGAAAATTATTTTTTGCAAAATTTACTATAGAAAAGGCAATCCCTGGCGCAATAAAAATTTGCGACAGTAAAAAATTAATTTTTGAAAAATTTTACTATAGAAAAGGCAATCCCTGGCGAAATTAAAATTTGCGACAGTAAAAAATTAATTTGTGAAAAATATACTACAGAAAAGGCAATCCCTGGCGGATTTGAAATTTGTGACGGTAAAAAAGTATTTTTTGAAAAATTTACTGTAGAAAAGGCAATCCCTGGCGCAATTAAAATTTGCGACAGTAGAAAATATTTTTTGAAAAATTTACTATAGAAAAGGCAATCCTTGGCGCAATTAAAATTTGCGACAGTAAAAAATTATTTTTTGAAAAATTTACTGTAGAAAAGGCAATCCCTGGCTCAATTAAATTTGCGACAGTAAAAAATTATTTTTTGAATAATTTACTATAGAAAAGGCAATCCCTGGCGGATTTAAAATTTGCGACAGTAAAAAATTATTTTTTGAATAATTTACTATAGAAAAGGCAATCCCTGGCGTGATTAAAATTTGCGACAGTAAAAAATTAATTTTTGAATAATTTACTATAGGAAACGCAATCCTGGCGTATTTAAAATTTGCGACAGTAGAAAATTATTTTTTGAAAAATTCACTATAGAAAAAGCAATCCCTGGCGTAATTAAAATTTGCGACAGTAAAAAATTATTTTTTGAAAAATTTACTGTAGAAAAGGCAATCCCTGGCGCAATTAATATTTACGACAGTAAAAAATTATTTTTTGAAAAATTTACTACAGAAAAGGCAATCTCTGGAGAAATTTAAATTTGCGACAGTAAAAAATTATTTTTTTAAAAATTTACTGTAGAAAAGGCAATCCCTGGCGTAATTAAAACTTGCGACAGTAAAAAATTAGTTTTTGAAAAATTTACTATAGAAAAGGCAATCCCTGGCGCAATTAAAATTTGCGACAGTATAAAATTAAGTTTTGAAAAATTTACTATAGAAAAGGCAATCCCTGGCGTATTTAAAATTTGCGACAGTAAAAAATTATTTTTTGAAAAGTTTACTATAGAAAAGGCAATCTATGGCGGATTTAAAATTTGCGACAGTAAAAAATTAATTTGTGAAAAATTTACTATAGAAAAGGCAACCCCTGGCGTATTTAAAATTTGCGACAGTATAAAATTAATTTTTGAAAATTTACTATAGAAAAGGCAATCCCTGGCGCAATTAAAATTTGCGACAGTAAAAAATTATTTTTTGAAAAATTTACTATAGAAAAGGCAATCCCTGGCGTAATTAAAATTTGCGACAGTAAAAAATTATTTTTTGAAAAATTTACTATAGAAATGGCAATCCCTGGCGTATTTAAAATTTGCGACAGTAAAAAATTAATTTTTGAACAATTTACTATAGAAAAGGCAATCCCTGGCGTAATTAAAATTTGCGACAGTTAAAAATTATTTTTGAAAAATTTTCTGTAGAAAAGGCAATCCCTGCGTAATTAAAATTTTCGACAGTATAAAATTATTTTTTGAATAATTTACTATAGAAAAGGCAATCCCTGGCGCAATTAAAATTTGCGACAGTAAAAAATTATTTTTTGTAAAATTTACTGTAGAAAAGGCAATCCCTGGCGCAATTAAAATTTGCGTCAGTATAAAATTAAATTTTGAAAAATTTACTGTAGAAAGGCAATCCCTGGCGCAATTAAAATTTGCGACAGTGGAAAATTATTTTTTGAAAAATTTACTATAGAAAAGGCAATCCCTGGCGCAATTAAAATTTGCGACTGTAAAAAATTATTTTTTGAATAATTTACTATAGAAAAGGCAATCCCTGGCGTAATTAAAATTTTCGACAGTAAAAAATTAGTTTTTGAAAAAATTTACTATAGAAAAGGCAATCCCTGGCGTATTTAAAATTTGCGACAGTAAAAAATTATTTTTTGAATAATTTACTATAGAAAAGGCAATCCCTGGCGAAATTAAAATTTGCGACAGTAAAAAATTAATTTGTGAAAAATATACTACAGAAAAGGCAATCCCTGGCGGATTTGAAATTTGTGACGGTAAAAAAGTATTTTTTGAAAAATTTACTGTAGAAAAGGCAATCCCTGGCGCAATTAAAATTTGCGACAGTAGAAAATATTTTTTGAAAAATTTACTATAGAAAAGGCAATCCCTGGCGCAATTAAAATTTGCGACAGTAAAAAATTATTTTTTGAAAAATTTACTGTAGAAAAGGCAATCCCTGGCTCAATTAAAATTTGCGACAGTAAAAAATTATTTTTTGAATAATTTACTATAGAAAAGGCAATCCCTGGCGGATTTAAAATTTGCGACAGTAAAAAATTATTTTTGAATAATTTACTATAGAAAAGGCAATCCCTGGCGTGATTAAAATTTGCGACAGTAAAAAATTAATTTTTGAATAATTTACTATAGGAAACGCAATCCCTGGCGTATTTAAAATTTGCGACAGTAGAAAATTATTTTTTGAAAAATTCACTATAGAAAAAGCAATCCCTGGCGTAATTAAAATTTGCGACAGTAAAAAATTATTTTTTGAAAAATTTACTGTAGAAAAGGCAATCCCTGGCGCAATTAATATTTACGACAGTAAAAAATTATTTTTTGAAAAATTTACTACAGAAAAGGCAATCTCTGGAGAAATTTAAATTTGCGACAGTAAAAAATTATTTTTTTAAAAATTTACTGTAGAAAAGGCAATCCTGGCGTAATTAAAACTTGCGACAGTAAAAAATTAGTTTTTGAAAAATTTACTATAGAAAAGGCAATCCCTGGCGCAATTAAAATTTGCGACAGTATAAAATTAAGTTTTGAAAAATTTACTATAGAAAAGGCAATCCCTGGCGTATTTAAAATTTGCGACAGTAAAAAATTATTTTTTGAAAAGTTTACTATAGAAAAGGCAATCTATGGCGGATTTAAAATTTGCGACAGTAAAAAAATTAATTTGTGAAAAATTTACTATAGAAAAGGCAACCCCTGGCGTATTTAAAATTTGCGACAGTATAAAATTAATTTTTGAAAAATTTACTATAGAAAAGCAATCCCTGGCGCAATTAAAATTTGCGACAGTAAAAAATTATTTTTTGAAAAATTTACTATAGAAAAGGCAAATCCCTGGCGTAATTAAAATTTGCGACAGTAAAAAATTATTTTTTGAAAAATTTACTATAGAAATGGCAATCCCTGGCGTATTTAAAATTTGCGACAGTAAAAAATTAATTTTTGAACAATTTACTATAGAAAAGGCAATCCCTGGCGTAATTAAAATTTGCGACAGTTAAAAATTATTTTTTGAAAAATTTTCTGTAGAAAAGGCAATCCCTGGCGTAATTAAAATTTTCGACAGTATAAAATTATTTTTTGAATAATTTACTATAGAAAAGGCAATCCCTGGCGCAATTAAAATTTGCGACAGTAAAAAATTATTTTTTGTAAAATTTACTGTAGAAAAGGCAATCCCTGGCGCAATTAAAATTTGCGTCAGTATAAAATTAAATTTTGAAAAATTTACTGTAGAAAAGGCAATCCCTGGCGCAATTAAAATTTGCGACAGTGGAAAATTATTTTTTGAAAAATTTACTATAGAAAAGGCAATCCCTGGCGCAATTAAAATTTGCGACTGTAAAAAATTATTTTTTGAATAATTTACTATAGAAAAGGCAATCCCTGGCGTAATTAAAATTTTCGACAGTAAAAAATTAGTTTTTGAAAAAATTTACTATAGAAAAGGCAATCCTTGGCGCAATTAAAATTTGCGACAGTAAAAAATTATTTTTCTTGTATAATTTACTATAGAAAAGGCAATCCCTGGCGCAATTAATATTTGCGACAGTAAAAAATTATTTTTTGAATAATTTACTATAGAAAAGGCAATCTCTGGCGGATTTAAAATTTGCGACAGTAAAAAATTAATTTGTGAAAAATTTAATATAGAAAAGACAATCCCTGGCGCATTTAAAATTTGCGACAGTATAAAATTAATTTTTGAAAAATTTACTATAGAAAAGGCAATCCCTGGCGTAATTAATATTTGCGACAGTAAAAAATTATTTTTTGAATAATTTACTTTAGAAAAGGCAATCCCTGGCGCAGTTAAACTTTGCGACAGTAGAAAATTATTTTTTGAAAAATTTACTATAGAAAAGGCAATCCCTGGCGCAATTAGAATTTGCGACAGTATAAAATTAAATTTTGAAAAATTTACTATAGAAAAGGCAATCCCTGGCGTATTTAAAATTTGCGACAGTAAAAAATTATTTTTTGAATAATTTACTATAGAAAAGGCAATCCCTGGCGTATTTAAAATTTGCGACAGTATAAAATTAATTTTTGAAAAATTTACTATACAAAAGGCAATCCCTGGCGTATTTAAAATTTGCGACAATAGAAAATTATTTTTGAAAAATTCACTATAGAAAAGACAATCCCAGGCGTATTTAAAATTTGCGACAGTATAACATTAATTTTTGAAAAATTTACTATAGAAAAGGCAATCCCTGGCGCAATTAAAATTTGCGACAGTATAAAATTAATTTTTGAAAAATTTATTATAGAAAAGGCAATCCCTGGCGTATTTAAAATTTGCGACAGTAGAAAATTATTTTTTGAAAAATTTACTATAGAAAAGGCAATCCCAGGCGTATTTAAAATTTGCGACAGTATAAAATTAATTTTTGAAAAATATACTATAGAAAAGGCAATCCATGGCGCAATTAAAATTTGCGACAGTAAAAAATTATTTTTTGAAAAATTTACTATAGAAAAGGCAATCCCTGGCGTAATTAGAATTTGCGACAGTAAAAAATTATTTTTTGAAAAATTTACTATAGAAAAGGCAATCCCTGCCGCAGTTAAAATTTGCGACAGTATAAAATTAAATTTTGAAAAATTTACTATAGAAAAGGCAATCCCTGGTGTAATTAAAATTTGCGACAGTAAAAAATTATTTTTTGAATAATTTACTATAGAAAAGGCAATCCCTGGCGCAATTAAAATTTGCGACAGTAGAAAATTATTTTTTGAAAAATTTACTATAGAAAAAGCAATCCCTGGCGCAATTAAAATTTGCGACAGTATAAAATAAAATTTTGAAAAATTTACTATATAAAAGACAATCCCTGGCGTATTTAAAATTTTCGACAGTAAAAAATTATATTTTGAATAATTTACTATAGAAAAGGCAATGTCTGGCGGTATTAAAATTTGCGACAGTAAAAAATTAATTTGTGAAAAATTTACTATAGAAAAGGCAATCCGTGGCGTATTTAAAATTTGCGACAGTAAAAAATTATTTTTTGAATAATTTATTATAAAAAGGCAATCCCTGGCGGATTTAAAATTTGCGACAGTAAAAAATTAATTTGTGAAAAATTTACTATAGAAAAGGCAATCCCTTGCGTATTTAAAATTTGCGACAGTATAAAATTAATATTTGAAAAATTTACTATAGAAAAGGCAATCCCTGGCGTATTTAAAATTTGCGACAGTCGAAAATTATTTTTTGTAAAATTTACTATAGAAAAGGCAATACTGGCGTAATTAAAATTTGCGACAGTAAAAAATTATTTTTTGAAAAATTTACTGTAGAAAAGGCAATACCTGGCGCAATTAAAATTTGCGACAGTAAAAAAGTATTTTTTGAAAAATTTACTATAGAAAAGGCAATCCCTGGCGTAATTAAAATTGGCGACGGTAAAAAATTATTTTTTGAAAAGTTTACTATAGAAAAGGCAATCCCTGCCGCAATTAAAATTTGCGACAGTATAAAAATAAATTTTGAAAAATTTACTATAGAAAAGGCAATCCCTGGCGTAATTAAAATTTGCGACAGTAAAAAATTATTTTTTGAATAATTTACTATAGAAAAGGCAATCCCTGGCGCAATTAAATTTTGCGACAGCAGAAAATTATTTTTTGAAAAATTTACTATAGAAAAGGCAATCCCTGGCGCAATTAAAATTTGCGATAGTAAAAAATTATTTTTTGAATAATTTACTTTAGAAAAGGCAATCCCTGGCGCAGTTAAACTTTGCGACAGTAGAAAATTATTTTTTGAAAAATTTACTATAGAAAAGGCAATCCCTGGCGCAATTAGAATTTGCGACAGTATAAAATTAAATTTTGAAAAATTTACTATAGAAAAGGCAATCCCTGGCGTATTTAAAATTTGCGACAGTAAAAAATTATTTTTTGAATAATTTACTATAGAAAAGGCAATCCCTGGCGTATTTAAAATTTGCGACAGTATAAAATTAATTTTTGAAAAATTTACTATACAAAAGGCAATCCCTGGCGTATTTAAAATTTGCGACAATAGAAAATTATTTTTGAAAAATTCACTATAGAAAAGGCAATCCCAGGCGTATTTAAAATTTGCGACAGTATAACATTAATTTTTGAAAAATTTACTATAGAAAAGGCAATCCCTGGCGCAATTAAAATTTGCGACAGTATAAAATTAATTTTTGAAAAATTTATTATAGAAAAGGCAATCCCTGGCGTATTTAAAATTTGCGACAGTAGAAAATTATTTTTTGAAAAATTTACTATAGAAAAGGCAATCCCAGGCGTATTTAAAATTTGCGACAGTATAAAATTAATTTTTGAAAAATATACTATAGAAAAGGCAATCCATGGCGCAATTAAAATTTGCGACAGTAAAAAATTATTTTTTGAAAAATTTACTATAGAAAAGGCAATCCCTGGCGTAATTAGAATTTGCGACAGTAAAAAATTATTTTTTGAAAAATTTACTATAGAAAGGCAATCCCTGCCGCAGTTAAAATTTGCGACAGTATAAAATTAAATTTTGAAAAATTTACTATAGAAAAGGCAATCCCTGGTGTAATTAAAATTTGCGACAGTAAAAAATTATTTTTTGAATAATTTACTATAGAAAAGGCAATCCCTGGCGCAATTAAAATTTGCGACAGTAGAAAATTATTTTTTGAAAAATTTACTATAGAAAAAGCAATCCCTGGCGCAATTAAAATTTGCGACAGTATAAAATTAAATTTTGAAAAATTTACTATATAAAAGACAATCCCTGGCGTATTTAAAATTTTCGACAGTAAAAAATTATTTTTTGAATAATTTACTATAGAAAAGGCAATGTCTGGCGGTATTAAAATTTGCGACAGTAAAAAATTAATTTGTGAAAAATTTACTATAGAAAAGGCAATCCGTGGCGTATTTAAAATTTGCGACAGTAAAAAATTATTTTTTGAATAATTTATTATAAAAAGGCAATCCCTGGCGGATTTAAAATTTGCGACAGTAAAAAATTAATTTGTGAAAAATTTACTATAGAAAAGGCAATCCCTTGCGTATTTAAAATTTGCGACAGTATAAAATTAATATTTGAAAAATTTACTATAGAAAAGGCAATCCCTGGCGTATTTAAAATTTGCGACAGTAGAAAATTATTTTTTGAAAAATTTACTATAGAAAAGGCAATACTGGCGTAATTAAAATTTGCGACAGTAAAAAATTATTTTTTGAAAAATTTACTGTAGAAAAGGCAATACCTGGCGCAATTAAAATTTGCGACAGTAAAAAAGTATTTTTTGAAAAATTTACTATAGAAAAGGCAATCCCTGGCGTAATTAAAATTGGCGACGGTAAAAAATTATTTTTTGAAAAGTTTACTATAGAAAAGGCAATCCCTGCCGCAATTAAAATTTGCGACAGTATAAAAATAAATTTTGAAAAATTTACTATAGAAAAGGCAATCCCTGGCGTAATTAAAATTTGCGACAGTAAAAAATTATTTTTTGAATAATTTACTATAGAAAAGGCAATCCCTGGCGCAATTAAATTTTGCGACAGCAGAAAATTATTTTTTGAAAAATTTACTATAGAAAAGGCAATCCCTGGCGCAATTAAAATTTGCGATAGTATAAAATTAAATTTTGAAAAATTTACTATAGAAAAGGCAATCCCTGGCGTATTTAAAATTTGCGACAGTAAAAAATTATTTTTTGAATAATTTACTATAGAAAAGGCAATCCCTGGCGGATTTAAAATTTGCGACATTAAAAAATTATTTTTTGAAAAATTTACTATAGAAAAGGCAATCCCTGCCGCAATTAAAATTTGCGACAGTATAAAATTAAATTTTGAAAAATTTACTATAGAAAAGGCAATCCCTGGCGTAATTAAAATTTGCGACAGTAAAAAATTATTTTTTGAATAAATTACTATAGAAAAGGCAATCCCTGCCGTATTTAAAATTTGCGACAGTAAAAAATTAATTTTTGAAAAATTCACTATAGAAAAGACAATCCCTGGCGTATTTAAAATTTGCGATAGTGTAAAATTAAATTTTGAAAAATTTACTATAGAAAAGGCAATCCCTGGCGTATTTAAAATTTGCGACAGTAAAAAATTATTTTTTGAATAATTTACTATAGAAAAGGCAATCCCTGGCGGATTTAAAATTTGCGACAGTAAAAAATTATTTTTTGAAAAATTTACTATAGAAAAGGCAATCCCTGCCGCAATTAAAATTTGCGACAGTATAAAATTAAATTTTGAAAAATTTACTATAAAAAAGGCAATCCCTGGCGTAATTAAAATTTGCGACAGTAAAAAATTATTTTTTGAATAAATTACTATAGAAAAGGCAATCCCTGCCGTATTTAAAATTTGCGACAGTAAAAAATTAATTTTTGAAAAATTTACTATAGAAAAGACAATCCCTGGCGTATTTAAAATTTCCGACAGTATAAAATTAAATTTTGAAAAATTTACTATAGAAAAGGCAATCCCTGGCGTATTTAAAATTTGCGGCAGTAAAAAATTATTTTTTGAATAATTTACTATAGAAAAGGCAATCCCTGGCGGATTTAAAATTTGCGACAGTAAAAAATTAATTTGTGAAAAATTTACTATAGAAAAGGCAATCCCTGGCGTATTTAATATTTGCGACAGTATAAAATTAATTTTTGAAAAATTTACTATAGAAAAGGCAATCCCTGGCGTATTTAAAATTTGCGACAGAAGAAAATTATTTTTTGAATAAATTACTATAGAAAAGGCAATCCCTGCCGTATTTAAAATTTGCGACAGTAAAAAATTAATTTTTGAAAAATTTACTATAGAAAAGACAATCCCTGGCGTATTTAAAATTTGCGACAGTATAAAATTAAATTTTGAAAAATTTACTATAGAAAAGGCAATCCCTGGCGTATTTCAAATTTTGCGACAGTAAAAAATTATTTTTTGAATAATTTACTATAGAAAAGGCAATCCCTGGCGGATTTAAAATTTGCGACAGTAAAAAATTAATTTGTGAAAAATTTACTATAGAAAAGGCAACCCCTGGCGTATTTAATATTTGCGACAGTATAAAATGAATTTTTGAAAAATTTACTATAGAAAAGGCAATCCCTGGCGTATTTAAAATTTGCGACAGAAGAAAATTATTTTTTGAAAAATTCACTATAGAAAAGGCAATCCCTGGCGTAATTAAAATTTGCGACAGTAAAAAATTAATTTTTGAAAAATTTACTATAGAAAAGGCAATCTCTGGCGTAATTAAAATTTGCGACAGTAGAAAATTATTTTTTGCAAAATTTACTATAGAAAAGGCAATCCCTGGCGTATTTAAAATTTGCGACAGTAAAAAATTAATTTTTGAAAAATTTACTATAGAAAAGGCAATCCCTGGCGTAATTAAAATTTGCGACAGTAGAAAATTATTTTTTGCAAAATTTACTATAGAAGAGGCAATCCCTGGCGTATTTAAAATTTGCGACAGTAAAAAATTAATTTTTGAAAAATTTACTATAGAAAAGGCAATCCCTGGCGCAATTAAAATTTGCGACAGTAAAAAATTATTTTTGGAATAATTTACTATAGAAAAGGCAATCCCTGGCGTATTTGAAATTTGCGACAGTAAAAAATTATTTTTTGAATAATTTACTATAGAAACGGCAATCCCTGGCGTAATTAAAATTTGCGACAGTAAAAAATTAGTTTTTGAAAAATTTACTGTAGAAAAGGCAATCCCTGGCGTAACTAAAATTTGCGAGAGTAAAAAATTATTTTTTGCAAAATTTACTATAGAAAACGCAATCCCTGGCGTATTTAAAATTTGCGACAGTAGAAAATTATTTTTTGAAAAATTTACTATAGAAAAGGCAATCCATGGCGTAATTAAAATTTGCGACAGTAAAAAATTATTTTTGGAATAATTTACTATAGAAAAGGCAATCCCTGGCGTATTTAAAATTTGCGACAGTAAAAAATTATTTTTTGAATAATTTACTATAGAAAAGGCAATCCCTGGCGCAATTAAAATTTGCGAACAGTAGAAAATTATTTTTTTGAAAAATTTACTATAGAAAAGGCATTCCCTGGCGCAATTAAAATTTGCGACAGTAAAAAATTATTTTTTCCAAAATTTACTATAGAAAAGGCAATCCCTGGCGCAATTAAAATTTGCGACAGTAAAAAATTAATTTTTGAAAAATTTACTATAGAAAAGGCAATCCCTGGCGTAATTAAAATTTGCGACAGTAAAAAATTAATTTTTGAAAAATTTACTATAGAAAAGGCAATCCCTGGCGTAATTAAAATTTGCGACAGTAATAAGTTAATTTTTGAAAAATTTACTATAGAAAAGGCAATCCCTGGCGTAATTAAAATTTGCGACAGTAGAAAATTATTTTTGCAAAATTTACTATAGAAAAGGCAAACACTGGCGTATTTAAAATTTGCGACAGTAAAAAATTAATTTTTGAAAAATTTACTATAGAAAAGGCAATCCCTGGCGCAATTAAAATTTGCGACAGTAAAAAATTAATTTTTTGAAAAATTTACTATAGAAAAGGCAATCCCTGGCGTAATTAAAATTTGCGACAGTAGAAAATTATTTTTTGAAAAATTTACTATAGAAAAGGTAATCCCTGGCGTAATTAAAATTTGCGACAATAAAAAATTATTTTTTGAAAAATTTACTATAGAAAAGGCAATCCCTGGCGTAATTAAAATTTGCGACAGTAAAAAATTAGTTTTTGAAAAATTTACTGTAGAAAAAGCAATCCCTGGCGTAACTAAAATTTGCGAGAGTAAAAAATTATATTTTGCAAAATTTACTATAGAAAAGGCAATCCCTGGCGTATTTAAAATTTGCGACAGTAGAAAATTATTTTTTGAAAAATTTACTATAGAAAAGGCAATCACTGGCGTAACTAAAATTTGCGACAGTAAAAAATTATTTTTTGGAATAATTTACTATAGAAAAGGCAATCCCTGGCGTATTTAAAATTTGCGAGAGTGAAAAATTATTTTTTTGAATAATTTACTATAGAAAAGGCAATCCCTGGCGGATTTGAAATTTGCGACAGTAAAAAAGTATTTTTTGAAAAATTTACTGTAGAAAAGGCAATCCCTGGCGCAATTAAAATTTGCGACAGTAAAAAGTTATTTTTTGAAAAATTTACTGTAGAAAAGGCAATCCCTGGCACAATTAAATTTTGCGACAGTAAAAATTATTTTTTGAATAATTTACTATAGAAAAGGCAATCTCTGGCGGATTTAAAATTTGCGACAGTAAAAAATTATTTTTTGAATAATTTACTATAGAAAAGGCAATCCCTGGCGTAATTAAAATTTGCGACAATAAAAAATTATTTTTGAAAAATTTACTATAGAAAAGGCAATCCCTGGCGTAATTAAAAATTTGCGACAGTAAAAAATTGGTTTTTGAAAAATTTACTGTAGAAAAGGCAATCCCTGGCGTAACTAAAATTTGCGAGATTAAAAAATTATTTTTTGCAAAATTTACTATAGAAAAGGTCAATCCCTGGCGTATTTAAAATTTGCGACAGTAGAAAATTATTTTTTGAAAAATTTACTATAGAACAGGCAATCCCTGGCGTAATTAAAATTTGCGACAGTAATAAAATTATTTTTTGAAAAATTTACTATAGAAAAGGCCAATCCCTGGCGTATTTAAAATTTGCGATAGTAAAAAATTAATTTGTGAAAAATTTACTATAGAAAAGGCAATCCCTGGCGGATTTGAAATTTGCGACAGTAAAAAAGTGTTTTTTGAAAAATTTACTGTAGAAAAGGCAATCCCTGGCGCAATTAAAATTTGCGACAGTAAAAAGTTATTTTTTGAAAAATTTACTGTAGAAAAGGCAATCCCTGGCACAATTAAATTTTGCGACAGTAAAAATTATTTTTTGAATAATTTACTATAGAAAAGGCAATCTCTGGCGGATTTAAAATTTGCGACAGTAAAAAAATTATTTTTTGAATAATTTACTATAGAAAAGGCAATCCCTGGCGTAATTAAAATTTGCGACAATAAAAAATTATTTTTTGAAAAATTTACTATAGAAAAGGCAATCCCTGGCGTAATTAAAATTTGCGACAGTAAAAAATTGGTTTTTGAAAAATTTACTGTAGAAAAGGCAATCCCTGGCGTAACTAAAATTTGCGAGATTAAAAAATTATTTTTTGCAAAATTTACTATAGAAAAGGCAATCCCTGGCGTATTTAAAATTTGCGACAGTAGAAAATTATTTTTTGAAAAATTTACTATAGAACAGGCAATCCCTGGCGTAATTAAAATTTGCGACAGTAAAAAATTATTTTTGGAATAATTTACTATAGAAAAGGCAATCCCTGGCGTATTTAAAATTTGCGACAGTAAAAAATTATTTTTTGAATAATTTACTATAGAAAAGCCAATCCCTGGCGCAATTAAAATTTGCGACAGTAGAAAATTATTTTTGAAAAAATTTACTATAGAAAAGGCAATCCCTGGCGCAATTAAAATTTGCGACAGTAAAAAATTATTTTTTGCAAAATTTACTATAGAAAAGGCAATCCCTGGCGTATTTAAAATTTGCGACAGTAAAAAATTAATTTTTGAAAAATTTACTATAGAAAAGGCAATCCCTGTTGCAATTAAAATTTGCGACAGTAAAAAATTAATTTTTGAAAAATTTACTATAGAAAAGGCAATCCCTGGCGTAATTAATATTTGCGACAGTAAAAAATCAATTTTTGAAAAATTTACTATAGAAAAGGCAATCCCTGGCGTAATTAAAATTTGCGACAGTAAAAATTAATTTTTGAAAAATTTACTATAGAAAAGGCAATCCCTGGCGTAATTAAAATTTGCGACAGTAGAAAATTATTTTTTGCAAAATTTACTATAGAAAAGGCAATCCCTGGCGCAATAAAAAATTTGCGACAGTAAAAAATTAATTTTTGAAAAATTTACTATAGAAAAGGCAATCCCTGGCGAAATTAAAATTTGCGACAGTAAAAAATTAATTTGTGAAAAATATACTACAGAAAAGGCAATCCCTGGCGGATATTGAAATTTGTGACGGTAAAAAAGTATTTTTTGAAAAATTTACTGTAGAAAAGGCAATCCCTGGCGCAATTAAAATTTGCGACAGTAGAAAATATTTTTTGAAAAATTTACTATAGAAAAGGCAATCCCTGGCGCAATTAAAATTTGCGACAGTTAAAAAAATTATTTTTTGAAAAATTTACTGTAGAAAAGGCAATCCCTGGCTCAATTAAAATTTGCGACAGTAAAAAAATTATTTTTTGAATAATTTACTATAGAAAAGGCAATCCCTGGCGGATTTTAAAATTTGCGACAGTAAAAAATTATTTTTTGAATAATTTACTATAGAAAAGGCAATCCCTGGCGTGATTAAAATTTGCGACAGTAAAAAATTAATTTTTGAATAATTTACTATAGGAAACCCAATCCCTGGCGTATTTAAAATTTGCGACAGTAGAAAATTATTTTTTGAAAAATTCACTATAGAAAAAGCAATCCCTGGCGTAATTAAAATTTGCGACAGTAAAAAATTATTTTTTGAAAAATTTACTGTAGAAAAGGCAATCCCTGGCGCAATTAATATTGTACGACAGTAAAAAAATTATTTTTTGAAAAATTTACTACAGAAAAGGCAATCTCTGGAGAAATTTAAATTTTGCGACAGGTAAAAAATTATTTTTTTTAAAAATTTACTGTAGAAAAGGCAATCCCTGGCGTAATTAAAACTTGCGACAGTAAAAAATTAGTTTTTGAAAAATTTACTATAGAAAAGGCAATCCCTGGCGCAATTAAAATTTGCGACAGTATAAAATTAAGTTTTGAAAAATTTACTATAGAAAAGGCAATCCCTGGCGTATTTAAAATTTGCGACAGTAAAAAATTATTTTTTGAAAAGTTTACTATAGAAAAGGCAATCTATGGCGGATTTAAAATTTGCGACAGTAAAAAATTAATTTGTGAAAAATTTACTATAGAAAAGGCAATCCCTGGCGTATTTAAAATTTGGAACAGTATAAAATTAATTTTTTGAAAAATTTACTATAGAAAAGGCAATCCCTGGCGCAATTAAAATTTGCGACAGTAAAAAATTATTTTTTGAAAAATTTACTATAGAAAAGGCAATCCCTGGCGTAATTAAAATTTGCGACAGTAAAAAATTATTTTTTGAAAAATTTACTATAGAAATGGCAATCCCTGGCGTATTTAAATTTGCGACAGTTAAAAAATTAATTTTTTGAACAATTTACTATAGAAAAGGCAATCCCTGGCGTAATTAAAATTTGCGACAGTTAAAAATTATTTTTTGAAAAATTTTCTGTAGAAAAGGCAATCCCTGGCGTAATTAAAATTTTCGACAGTATAAAATTATTTTTTGAATAATTTACTATAGAAAAGGCAATCCCTGGCGCAATTAAAATTTGCGACAGTAAAAAATTATTTTTTGTAAAATTTACTGTAGAAAAGGCAATCCCTGGCGCAATTAAAATTTGCGTCAGTATAAAATTAAATTTTGAAAAATTTACTGTAGAAAAGGCAATCCCTGGCGCAATTAAAATTTGCCGACAGTGGAAAATTATTTTTTGAAAAATTTACTATAGAAAAGGCAATCCCTGGCGCAATTAAAATTTGCGACTGTAAAAAATTATTTTTTGAATAATTTACTATAGAAAAGGCAATCCCTGGCGTAATTAAAATTTTCGACAGTAAAAAATTAGTTTTTGAAAAAATTTACTATAGAAAAGGCAATCCTTGGCGCAATTAAAATTTGCGACAGTAAAAAATTATTTTTCTTGTATAATTTACTATAGAAAAGGCAATCCCTGGCGCAATTAATATTTGCGACAGTAAAAAATTATTTTTTTGAATAATTTACTATAGAAAAAGGCAATCTCTGGCGGATTTAAAATTTGCGACAGTAAAAAATTAATTTGTGAAAAATTTAATATAGAAAAGACAATCCCTGGCGCATTTAAAATTTGCGACAGTATAAAATTAATTTTTGAAAAATTTACTATAGAAAAGGCAATCCCTGGCGTAATTAATATTTGCGACAGTAAAAAATTATTTTTTGAATAATTTACTTTAGAAAAGGCAATCCCTGGCGCAGTTAAACTTTGCGACAGTAGAAAATTATTTTTTGAAAAATTTACTATAGAAAAGGCAATCCCTGGCGCAATTAGAATTTGGGAC